>WTSP01006044.1:0-56195 GCA_025331215.1 Actenoides lindsayi
GCTCCACAGTTCAAGAAGGACAAGGAACTACTGGAGAGGGTCCAGCACAGGGCCACTAAGATGATTAAGGGGCTGGAAAAGCTACCATATGAGGAAAGGCTGGGGGAGCTGGGTCTGTTTAGCTTGGAGAAGAGGAAGCTGTGAGGTGATCTTATCAGTGTTCATAAATATCTAAAGGGTGGGTGTCAGGAAGATGGGGGAGGCTCTTCTCAGTGGTGGCCAGTGACAGGACAAGGGACAATGGCCATAAACTGGACAACAGGAAGTTCAACCTCAACACAAGGAAGTAATTCTTCCCTGTGAGGGTAACAGAGCACTGGAGCAAGATGGCCAGAGAGGTACTGAAATCTCTGTCTCTGGAGACTTTCAAAAGATGCCTGGACTTGTTCCTGTGTGATTTACTCTAGGCAATCCTGCTCTGGCAGAGGGGTTGGACTAGATGATCTTTTGAGGTCCCTTCCAACCTGTACCATTCTGTGATTCTGTGTGATTCTGTGCCTTATAGTATCCAGTCTTCAGGTAAAGAGGATCTTGTTCACAGTCCTCATCAAAGCTGTGCTGTTAGAAAATCACCATGACTCTTAGTTCTACTGGCTCAGGACACTCGACCCATGAGGGCCAAGACTGGAGCTGCAATGTGTGGGGGCAGGATGGCAGTCTCTGTGCGTGGGGTTGGTAAACGTAACAGCCTCTCCAGGCTGAAACTGCACCGAGTCAGCATTTGGTCTTAATTCTTTTTTCCCCCTCTAGTGACTTCTCATTTAATCTTCTTTTCCTTTGTATGCCTTTCTCTTACTGTCACCATACAAGTGCTAATACTAAGATGACACTGCCAGTAAACATACAAACAGGACTTCTTTGTACAGAGGCCTTTTTAGTCTTCCTGTCCAACAGGACTGCTTTGTCAGAGCTTTCCTTTTCATTTGGCCGTTTGCACTGGTTGTCTGCTGCTGCCCAAGCCCTCCTGGAGTTAGCAGAGCCCCCCCCCCCCAACTCCCTGAATGCCCATTCCCCAAAGGAGCCTCCCTGCCTTGTTGTCAGAAGTGCATTTTGAGCAAGCCACATGTCTCGAGCAACACAGACAAAATGCACAAAAGGATGCAAAATCAGTGATATTCAAAGAGGAATGCAATTGCTGTGTTTGTCCCGTTTCAGTTGTTTATTTTACAAAGCTGGAAGAATGTATCTTACCTTGTCATTGATGGCTCCCATGGGAAGGAAGCTGCTAATTAGCCATTTTGATCTCTCTCCCTTTGCCCAGGAAATGTGACAGTAATTACTGTGCACCTTCATCTTTGCCAGTTTAGATACAGACAAACACACCAGACTTCTGAAACTTTTCTTCTCTGTGTTAAGAGTAATAGAAGTGTCATTTTTCTGCAACATGTTATTGGAATATTTTCGACATGTTCAAGTTATGTTGCTGAAGATGGCAGAGGTGGAGTCAGCAGAGCCTTTTTGGGGCACTTCTGGAAAATTATATTTTTACAATTCTCTGTTAAGCTTGCTGTAGAGGGCCTTCCCAGTTGTTCTTCTGCAGAGGACTTGGAATGAAGCCACAGAAATCCTTTCTTTTCCTATGTTTCCATTACCCCCAGCTATGTTCTCTCTGGCTAAATATTCAATAACTACTGTAGAGACTGGTCTCTGCAGGTTTTTCTGTGGCCGGTACTGTTGGTCACTAAGTCCAGTAAGACATCCCATTCTGTCCAACTGAAACCTCTCTGAAGGGCTGGCTTTGCCCTTCCACCTCCTATTGGGACTTCAGAAATCAGTCAGTGATTCAAATGTATGGGTAGGACCTGAAGGGTCTGGCACAATTTTGAGCAGTGCAACATGAAAAAATTGTTGCCTGAAAGAGAGTGAGGTGAGAGATCCCAGTGTGGCAGGTGCCACAGACCTCCATGGCTGGGAGTTAGGCACCTGCAGAAGTTCAGCCATCAGTCTTTTTTATCCCTAAAGCTCCTCTGAAAATGTTAGTGTGTGGTTCAGATTCGCTTCTGAAAACCCTATCTCAAACCAGGTGCAGTTGCACCGAGTCAGCTGTTGCATCGTGAGACGTCAGCATTGAATCTGGCCAAGAGAAGGCATCAACCAGCCATTTCCTTTGGGCTTCCTGTTGGTGTTTTGATTCACTTTGGTGTTTCCTTGTTACAATATGAGCACTGTAAGAAAGAATTGCATAAGCAGCTGTGCTTCCTTAAGTAGTAAGAGCAAAATGCCTGTGAGTGTGTTGGCCTGGCAACCAGCGCTCACTTGGTGCCGTCAGTGTTCCCAGAAAACGTAATTGATAACCTCGGAGATGCAACAAGAAGCAGCGAGCCTGGGACGTGGAGGCAATATCTTTCATAACATATTGTTCAGACCACACTGGTAATTCAGACTGTGCCCCATGAATGCTATTTATCAAAGTTGCCTTTTGAAAATGTCTGCAGCTGTTCTTGGGGGACCGCTGTGGCCAGGATAGCTATTGCTGCGGAAGGATGAACATCCCATCAAATACAGAATGAAGTTAAATTTTTGATTTTTGCTTTTGTCTCTCTATTGTGTGGACAAAAAGCTTGCCCTTTGTCTGTTCACCTCTGCCTGTCCTCCCCACCATCCATGTTCGGCTGCCTGCTCTGGTGGGGAGTGTAAATGCAGACTTGGATGTTTCTGTGAGCCAGATCTCAACCCTCCAGTGCTGACATTAGCTGGATGACTGGTGGGGCAGTTGTGTCCAGAGGCCATGTTCTAAATCATGGCCTGTTGTGCTTGGAGTCCTTTTCAGCATGTGGTTGGAGATGGCTTGTGCATTTATGAATTACATAATGCAGACAAGGCTTGTAAAAGTCAGGAGGAAAGGCAAACAGATGTGAAGAGAGCTCCCCCAAGTCACTCAGGAGGGCTGCAGCAGAGCCAGGGACAGGCAGCATGGCTCAGTGCAGGGCTGTCTGTGGGGCCTCTCTCTGGGATCCTGCCCTCTGGGCTTGGCTCAGACCTTCCCTGTCATGTCTGAAGGGAAGCCATCATTGTCTCCATCCCTAGAATGGCATCATGAAGGACATGCAGGAGCACTGGGCAATATTGGGCAGTGGTCTTTGTGATTGCAGCTAGAAGGTGGTATCACTGGAGACTGTGCCAGCATATAATTTTTCCATTGCAGTTTTGATCTGAGGGCAGGAAGATTTGGAGGAAGGTTCACTACCTAACAACAGAGCCTTGTTTTGCAGACACACAGCTGGTATTGTTCCGAGCAGAGCTGAAACGGCAACTTCTTCGCCAAAGTCACCTTGAAAGGGAAGCAGCAGGTTCTTAGGTGACAGCCTGGAATGTGATGGTGGGCATTTCCTGGCCCCTCACCCTGAGCACAGGCAATTATCAGCTCTCAGAGTCTCACATGCTGTAGAGCAGAAGAGCCTGGAGCCACAGTCATTAACCCACTCAGCTCTGTGCTTCCCAAATCGCTTCCTCCCCTTTCCCCATTATGGATGCTCAAGTGTGTGGCCCACAGGTTAGCCCAGCGCAGGGCAGAGCTCCCAGCCAGCCACTCGTGTGTCTCATGGATGCAGGTCCTCACCTCAGGTGGGTGAACATCTGCCCTTCCACATGCCATGGGGTGTGGGCTTAACCTTTGGTGGAGAGGAGGGTAGGTACCATCAGATCACTTACAGAAGCGAGTCGCACAGTCTGCTGCTCCTGTGAGGAGTGCCAGGCATTGCTGATTTCTTTTTCTTCATGTTGCCATGCCAACATGGCCCTGCACAGAGTGAGATCTCTTTTTAAGCCCCACTGAGAGAAAGTATGTAGCCTAGGAGCTTATTTAGCATTCAGGAGTGCACAGCCTCTCTGTCACGGCTCTGAGCCACAGCCAGGGTGTCTGACAAAAGAAAGGAGGATTTAATTTTTTTTACTTTTCCTCTAGCACTTGCTTCTCAAGGTCAAGGCAGACAAGGTAGATGGGAAGAGAGACTGGGAGCACTTTGCAATGGGGACCTCCCTCTGCTGTCCTTACTGAGGCATGACTTTCATGGAAATGAAAAGGAAGTATTACTTTGGGGCATATTTACAGTGAAAAATCCATGTATGGTATATATATATATATGCATATTTCTTGGTTCAACTAACCCTGATAAGGTGCTCTGTATTCAAATGGGAAAGCAAAGACAATCTGGGTTTTAATTTGAGTGAGGAACTCGAAGGAAAGACTAGAAGGAAGCCAGGGCCAACCCCCATTTCTTTGTCTTCCCTACTGTTTTAATCTGTGATGGTACAACATAGAAAAAGAAATCACGTCTTCTCATGCTATATTAGTATCCTTAGTAAGGACATCTTAGTGGTTTAGTGGTGACCTGGCAGTGCTGGGTTAACGGTTGGACCTGATGATCTTAAATGCCTCTTTCAACCAAAACAATTCTGTGAATTCTGTGACAGCAAATCCTAGCGTGTACTGGTGTTTTGGATTGGGTTTTGCCATTTTGTGCAGTCATTACTGGTATATTAACTGCTGATTTTAAATTAAATCTGTTTAACGATCATTAATACAGGCTTGCTTGTCTTTGCCAGCTGAAGGGGTGGAAATCAGTGTAAAGCAGCTGGTGTTATCTGGCAGATTAGCACTGATGATCCAGTGCCTGTCCATACCAGCTGTGAAAAGGCTGATGTGGAAATCCAAAGGCAAGACTCAAAAGTGAGAGGGCTATATGCTGGTTTGGACTCTGTCTTGTGTTCCTTGGGAGATGCTGAGAAAAACATTTACGTTTTCCTGTGCTGTTTCACAGACTGACTGCAGTGCAAAGTCAGTGGTGCTTGGAAAACCCATTCTAAGGTGATGGGTTAGAAATGCAGCCTTGGTTGTTTTGGGGTTTTTTGTTATTACTGAGGCATTTCTCCTGACATGCAAAAAACACAGGAAACTCCAGACACCCCAGCTCTGTACATTAGGTCATGTGAATGAGTCTTTCTCCTGCATCTGGAAAATACCTGGTCAAAACTTTTATGCTTCCATTTTAGTTGCATGGAGTATATGGAAAATAACTGTGAGCTGTCATTATCTCCAAGGCAAGGAAACCTGTTAGCTGCTTCCCAGAGTGTCATTTTCACTCAGGAGTAGGTAGATTGAACACTTCATGGAAATCAGTTTCACTTGGAGGCACTATATACTTGGGGAGGGGAAAATACATCCCAGGTATTCCACTTTTTGGTTCCTGTTTCTTTCCTTGAGACTAATTCATAGCTATACATGATCATTTTGGTACAGCTGCCAGCAACCCATATAGCCTACGGGAGTTATGATAAAACTAATTTACAGTCTGGTCCTCCGTCCATGCAGCCCATGCATCTGGTGTGACAGAAACATTAATAAAGAAGGGCAGAAGTATCAGCTGCCGGTGGTGCATAGATGTGGCAGCCTCGCTGATGTACCCAACTGTTTGCATCCATAGCCTTGCACCACATACAACAGAAGGAAAAGGCTTCTGCTGTGACTATTGCTTTTTATCCCAAAGCCCGGGGTATGTGCCCAACCCAGGGTAACACAGACTGCATAGGTTCTTGGTGAGCTGTAAAGGGAACTAATCCTCAGCTGCTCTGGTCTGTGAGTTGTTTTCTGTCTCCTTTCACTGTCATCCTTTCTATTTGAGAATATATTGTCCTTCTAAACAATTGCTCTGTCAGCTCTTCCTTCTTTTCCTCTCATTTATGTTGCCTCTGGCTTTTTTTTTTTTTTTTTTCTTTTCTCCTTGTTCTCTCTGTGTACTCCCAGCTTCATCCCAGCCATCCAGTGTAGCTCCTCTGTGACCTTGAATTTTGACTGCCACTCCTCATTTTCAGTACACTTGAGAGCTCTGCCTCTGGATACAGGTCTGTCCTGGTGGCTGCAGTGACTCCAACCCTGATCTCAGCTCTCCCCACAGCACCGCAACATCCTCAGGGCTGTGGCCAAAAAAGCTTGCAGACTTTGAAGTGCCCAGAGAAGGCAAGTCTGTCAGAGAAAGAGGAAGAGGTAGTTCAGAAGGTGCACTGAGGGCTTTCATGTGCATCTCTCACATCTCCCTTCTATAAGATTAGGTGCACATTTCTCTTTCCTAATCGTGTTGTCCACGCAGAAGTGTGGGCCAGTAGTCTCCAAGAGTGATTAGCCAGTGGACAGGAGTAGGCCATGTGAGTGGTCAGGAATGAGTCCCAGTCAGAGATGGTGACCCTGCGAAGATGAGGCTCCCTTTATCTGGGGTAGTGCCAGAAAAGAGGGGCAGAGATGGCAGAACTGCTGAGCAGGGCTGAGAACGACTCTGAAAATCCATCCACATCACAACCTTTCCAGGACTTGGTTAATTTGTATGTGACACGGGACCTGTTCTGTTCTGCCTGTCTGTGGGAACACTCACACACACTTGTTGGTAAGCATGCAACACTGTTCCTCACAGTCAGCAGGAGAGAAACGTCTGGCTTGGTAGAGGCACACGGCTCTGCTGAGAAGAGAATAGCCATGCAGCTGGTGCTGCATTGCAGAGCAAGCTGGTTAAGCAGGGCTGGACTGGCAGTGTGAGCTCTGGGGTGAAGAGGGCAAGGTACTGCTGCGCTTTGTGTCCCCTGATGGGATGAACCAATATTCTGTTGCATTGACAGAATGATCTTCAGTCCTTCTGACAAGGCACCACTAGAAATCCCACACACCGTGTGCACAGGTTAATGTTAATTTTAAACTGAAATTCAGCAGAATTTGTACAGCATACTTCGAATTGTTTTTTTTAAAGAGCACAAGAAACACTGTAAAAAGTGTTTAAAATAGCTCAAAAGGAGCTAAAAATGAACTTTAAGAGGCATGTCACCTGTCCTGGTTTGAGTTAGAACAGAAGAATTCTGTTCAGTGATTTTACTTTTCAGCTCAGTCTCTTCTACAGTGGGTATCCTGCTGCAGGTGACTGAAGCTCCATTGACTTTTATGAGGGTTCTTAAAGCTCGGTTTAAAACCTTAACTTGTACTGGAGTTCACAACAAATATCGATTTAAAAGTGAGTTACCTGTTATGTGTATTTACTCACACTCAAAGGATTTAATATCTGGTTCTTTGTTTTGATGCCAAAGTGTCTTGTTCTACATGTGTCCTAAGGAGTTCATGTTTTAATGAAAGATAGATAGATAGATAGATAGATAGATAGATAGATAGATAGATAGATAGGCAGGCTTTGTACATGTGAGTGATGTTTTCAGCTGATATCAAGTCCTGGGAAAGACAGTAGGACCTCACTGCATTGCCCTGGCTGAGGGTCTGGCGGTGTCTGCTTCATTCAGTATTGCATGTTAGCTGTAAATTGTGTTGCTGATGCATCAGGCAAAACAGAACCAATTAGCTTTTCTCACCCCTGACTTGGCTAGGAAATTTTGACAGTAGTAAATATTTTGTTCCAGGCAGTAGACTTCAGAAGATGCGACTCTAGGGATGCACTGGGAGCAAGAATTTGCAGTAATGAGAACTCATTTTAAAAGCATTGCTTTGTTGTACTGACATTTGTATGACTCCTCTTTAACAGCTTTTCATGTTTCAAGGGAGGGGGTGTGTGGGGACTGATCCCTTGGTGTTTTATTTTACAGCTGCTAGACAGTGTCGCAGAAGCCTCTGCCTCAAGAACTGGAGTGTTGGGGAGCTGGAGGAGGGGGCTCACTGGAGCTTCCCTAGCATGAGTTGCGTGGGATTTTGCCACTTGAGTGCCTTGGAAATTTGGACTATCTGTCCAGCTCTCTTGCTAAAGAGACTGATCAGGAAAATGCATTCAGAGCAGCTCTGCTGCTCTAGTAGAAGGTGTGGAAGTGGTCAAAGGACAGTCAGCTTGAGACCTAGGCTGCTACTTCCCTGAATGCTGTGGAACAGCCAGGGGTGCGTGGATGAGCCACCCTCAAGCCTTCCCTGTTTGTCTGTGCCGTAGCACAACTGGTCTGACGCAGCTCAGCGGCAGCCAGGATACCAGTTTTGCACCAGATTTACTCTGTTATAAATCACATATGGTAAAGGGCTTCAGTGGCAATTCAGATTTGCAATCTTGAGTTTAAGAAGGTAGGAGGGACTGTTGAATACCTGAAGTACCCCAAAACACAGAGGCAGAAGTTGTTTGCTGTGGGGCTCACCCAAGTGTGAAGCTGCTCTGTCAGGTATCCAGGTGTAGCTCCCCTGTACGTACTCTTCTCACATAGTTGCTGCAATACATGTTTCCCAAAGGTAATTGGAATGTTCATGCTTTTGGGGTTCAATGCATTAAACAATCAAAACTTTTTCTTTCCTGAAACACAATCCTTTTCTGACCTGTTCAGTATCTTAGCTAGTAAATCCTGGTGATTAAATTAATCTGTCACTATCCTCATTGATGCTACAGTAGCTTAAAGTCAACAGGTTTATTAGGGAAATGATACTTGTCAGTTGTGTTGTGGTTTCATTTAATTTAAAAGCTGATATTCCCATTATTTGCCTTCATACCTCCTGCCAATTACTGTGGGTATTGCCAAAATCCAGATCAAGGACCTACTTAGAGCAAAATATTTACACTCACGACAGCCATTTGAGAGCAAATATTTGAATTCTATAAAGCTGTGTTACTGCTTTTTTCTTCAATTGCAAGCACTAATCTGTTGGCATTATTTGGACTTTATATAACTTATTCATACTGCTTTGATTGCTGCTGTACATTTCTCTTTTAATCCAAGTTCAGAAGGCAGTACTTAGAGTTCACAATCTCCATGTTAAAGTCCAAGATTT
The DNA here is from genome assembly GCA_025331215.1 of Actenoides lindsayi. NCBI lineage: Eukaryota > Metazoa > Chordata > Aves > Coraciiformes > Alcedinidae > Actenoides > Actenoides lindsayi. Next base: position 8,729 of record WTSP01006044.1, read on the forward strand.
GTGTTTGGCTTTTTCCATCAGAACTGTCACTGGGTAAACCCAAGGTCTTTTTTCCCCAGTGCTACAGCAGCCTTGACTCAAACAAGAGTCATCCACCAGCTTCCAGGATTGCTGAGCTGAATTCAGGACCTGTCCTTAGGGGACTGGCTAATGCCTCTAAACAAATCGAATAGCTATTTGGTTTGTAGTCCTGCTGCACTCAGAATTGCAGTACCCTGGGGGGGTGGGGTGAAAATCCATAGGTCCTGTTTGCTTTTGGAATTGTCAAAGATAGTAAATAGCCACTTTCTATCTTTCTTTTCTGCAGGAAAATATTTGAGGTATTTTGCTTCACTAAGGTTGCTCTGTGCTTTTGTTGTTGACTTGATTCCACTGTGCCAACAATTAGTGCTGGTTACCTTGGAAACTGCTCTGCACCCCACTGGGGATTTTGACAGGCACATTTTGACTGAAATTGCTTTGTTTTCTCAATTCTGCAAGCACACATGTAGCTAATCCTTTTGCTGTACACTACCTGTGTTCCTTCCCTAAAATGCAGTAAAATTAAGGAAACATATTATTTTATCCTTTCCATCTGTTTGCATCTTTATCCCTGTTTTAGCCTGTGCTCCAGGAGCATTGATTACTGTTTGCTTTAACTGAGCTCACTGTTAATTTTCTTGGCAGGTGTCTAAGGGGTGACATTGTGAAGTTTTGACACAATTTCCAGTCTTCTCCTCTCCATCCCTCCTTTCTATCATCCCTTTCCTTCAATTTTCTCCTGGAACATTTGTTCCAGCACGTTAAACTTTATTTATGACTTAAACAAGTTCTGCTTTACAGAAAACATATGGCATCTTCCATGGGTAGAGCAAACTCAAGATCCTCTACCACTGCAGTGGTATCATACAGAGCTACTGCTAGAAAGGCTGGTTGTGCTGCTACTCCAGTCTGGGAGGAATGTCCCAGTAGGGAACACTCTGTTTTTAGGAGGAGCTGTCCCTGTTGCTGTGAAATGGATGCTCGAGTGACAAGAAGTGACAGATAGATGGGCTGAGTGAACTGGTTGAATGGCAGTAATGAAGTGCAGGCAACTACAGTCAGGGGAGGAGAAGAACTGGGAAGACAGACTGGTCTGACCAGGGCAGCTCTGGCCCAGAGATCACTGACACATGAGGTAACGAGCTGGCCATTCCCTGGGTGAGCCCTCCTTTCTCTGCCAGCAGGATCCCTGCAGCAGTGCTGGGTCACGTACCTGGGAGGCAGGAGGATGCTGCCATCCCTGCCCTTGGGATATTTCTCCTGTCAAAAGCAGTTCTCAGAATAATAGTACAGCATTGCATAGAGGGGTAGGAGGGTGAGAAAAAGTGTCTGAAGCTGAGCAATTCCACCTAGGAAATGGTGTTCATAGGAAACTCAACTCCTCAATGCATTGAGCCTGAGGTTGTGGTAGGTTGGGAGAGAAAGAGGAAAAGTGCCTGAGGCTGAAGGTAACCCATTAATAAGGGTACAAAGGGAGCTGACACCACACGTCATTGCAGAGTTGTCACAGATCTCATTTTTGCTCTTGCCTTTATAGTCCCCAATTGTTTCTAACACTTTCCTGGAAATATTTGGTGAAAGCTCAGACACCTCTTTGCCACCAGCTGTACACCTGTCTCTGGGGCTGGTAAACCTGTCTGTTAAAAAACTTAATGGACTGGAAAGGTTTCCTGGGAAATTAATGTACTGTAGGTAATGGATTCAGGTGCCAGTGGAGACATCTGCAGTCCATTGACAACTGCAGCAGCATCAATAAGAAATGAAGGAGGGCTTTGACACAACATCTTGGCCTTCTGCAGGGTCTGATGCCAGGTCTTTGACTCTGCTGTAGCCATATTTGGCATGTGACCTTGCCCTTGTTGAGTTTCTGTCCATGAAGGCGGGGGGGGGGGGGTGTCTCAGGATCTTGAGCGAGTTGTCTGCATGATGCCTGCTGCAGTGTAAACATCAGTGCCAGAGCAAGCACCCTGTGCATCCCAGTGCTCTGAAAGGGATTGTGTCCCTGAGTTATCTGTGGGGCAGGGAGATTCCAGATGTCCTGGAGGCTGGGATGTGTAGAAGAATTGGGCTGACTTCCAAAACCAGGAGCCAGAGAGTGCTTGCGGGTTTGAGTTTCAATTTTGGTTTACATTAGCATAGTGCCCAGGACAGGTACCTGCTCTCTCAGCAGGGCAGAGTCCTCTGTTCCTGCCAGAGAGCAGCCATTGTGCTAGTAGCAACTGGGCAGGGTTGACCTGACAGCCCTGTTGGAGCTTGGTCAGAAGTGACAACCTTTAAGGGAGCAGCAGAATCACTGTGCCTGTGCATTAGCTCCTGGCCTCTCAGGAGCTTATCTTGCTTGTTGTCTGTGGGCTTTGAAAGCTCATTCACAATCATCTTTCACAATATCTACTCTCTGTTGTGGACATCACTTTCAAGGATCACCTGTACTTTTGGGTGCCACATTCCCTGAAATCAAACTGGGAGACTCAGTCTGTGTCCTGTATCATGAGCAGCTGATACCTTGGTAAAAAGGAGCAGCATTTTTTCTCGGCAAAATGCAAAGGAAAGCCACGTTGCCTTATTTCATGCTGCTGGAGTCTTATGTGAAGCCAAAGTCCTTGTTGCCTTTAAAAAACACAGAAACATACATTTGATGTTAGTTGTCATTTGTTAGTGCCAAAGTAGAGTCAGAGAATGTCTGCTTGCTTAAAGAGAGGAAAAATATATCTCTACCTCTAATGAATCCAGAGCTTTTAGGCTGTGAAGAATTTGCCTGGCATCCAGGCTAGCTAACTCTCCCTTTTTTTTTTTTTTTTTTTTTTTTTTGTTCTTTATCATTAGGCTTCCTTGAACTTTAACTGAACCATAAGGAAACTATGAAGAGTCTCAATAGCTGCCCTCTGAGGATTTGCCTTACCCATTGGATCTGCTATTTATAGTGTCCATTAATATAAAAATGTCTGTCCTTTTCCAGCAGTCATGTATAGCAAGAGGACTGCTCTTCTGGCAAACTGCCTGTGCCTCCTGTGTCACCCAAAATATCCATCAACAGACTGTTCAGAAGTGAGCCTTTCTTGATTAAAAAAACCCAGCCAAACAAACAAAGCCGCCAAACCCAGAGGCCATTTGTATTTTTATTTACTTATTTTGCATAGCCTGAAATTGAAATTTCCATTTTTCAAGAGGCAACCTTTTACCCCAAGCCATAGCTCCCTGTGGAACATAATCTTTGTCCCAAGTAAATTAGTTTGGGAAGAGAGCTGAGAGGATAGGAGCTTTCTTCCAGCCTTGAAGAACCCATATGCGCCCCAGAACCAGGCTGGATATGAACAAAATTAAATTCTGTAACAAAGGAGACCATTTTTAGTGGGGATTTGTGTTACTTTGTTGGGAGGAGGCTTGCAGTAGCATGGCTGATGGAGAGCAGGTGACCGAGTGGGTTTCCTTTGGATATGCTCCAGGGTACTAAATCTGGCATACGTTTACATATTCTAAATCTGAAAAAATTAATTGGAGCCTTTTCTTAAAATTTTCATATGAAAATAAGCTTTAAAAATTGATTCTCCTAACAGTCTTCCTAAGTGAGTCTTGATTTGTTCATCTGAGCTAACAGTACAGACTTGATGACATTACTTTTGTCAGTAGTGCTGTGATGAGTGTAGATTCATGGAAATTTTGACAGAAGGGTCACATGTCATCCTCCAGATGTAAAATTGTGGTGGCAATCAGCTTGGGGACTTCAGGAGCCGTGGTACTCTGCGGAGTTCTGTGCCATTCTCCATGCCTCCAAAGCTGTTGGGGCAATACTCTTTCCTGTTCTGAAAGAGCAGAACCAGAACAGCGATATACCAAGTAGCAAGGGATGCCTTATGTAAGAGTGACTTGTTTCTTATGTGCCTGTCCCCTCATGCAAGGTGCTGTAGCAAGCTGACAGTGTGGCATGGTGTGGGAGAGGGTACCACATGTCTGCAGGAAGAGGGTTGTCCAAGCTACAGGTTCATTCTCCCAGTTTTCCCCTGTATCCTGGTGCTTTGCAGTTGGCATGTGCCTTACAGCAGAGGGAACTGTCAGGACCTGTAATTGTTTCAAGGGGCCGTTTGTGTCCAGTCCACTGCTTTGCACCAGTGGCACCACATGACAGTCTGGTAGAGTCTGCAAGGTCACCATTCCTTGTTTCTCACAGAAGGAAGCAACCAGGAGATGCTGAGAAGCACACCCAGCATCCCGCAGGCCTGGAAGCAGGCGAAATTTGAAAAGCCCGGAAATGAGGTGTGGAGCCCTCAAAGGCAGCTGGGGAGATTGATGGACTTTAAATCAATATCCCGGTTCTTTGGTCCACAGGACTAGCCACATGCATGACCTGATTTATGGAGTTATGGGGCTTGATTAGATTTACTTAACAGCAAAACGGAGTTTCCTCTCATACTAGGGGCATGTTGTTGAGAGGGAGGGACAGAGAATGAGCTGCCATTGGCCAATACAGGCAGCTACATCATACGTAAGCCCTTTTGTAAATGTATCGAGCTCCATCTCAAAATCAGTTGAGTTGTTTCCTGCAAAGCGGAAGACTGCCAGAACTTCACACCCCTAGCTGTAAGAAAGCAGCATCTTCAGGCTTCTAGTCTGGATTTATCCTTGGCAGGATAATATACTCATGTATTCTTGGGCTAACAGTTTTTAAAATCAGCTTATTTTTTTCATTGCTTGGTAGTTGTTCTGACATACTCATCCATCTGCACTTGCTATTGGCAGCAGCTGATCAAACTATTGCAGTCACTGCCTTCCTGGCGACCAGTCAGGAGGAAAGTGGATTGTAAGATATAAATACCAACAACTATGAATGTTCTTCGCTGGTGGGTGTTGTGGGTTTTTTAAAAATATCTCATTACATAGTTTGTACAAAAGAGAGATTAATGTAGCACTTTGTTTTTAGACAAACACAACTGTGAAAGTTAAGTCACTGACATCTGTGGGGGGTTTTTGAGAAAGAAAATGAGCTTTTCTAAAGGACAAACGAAGAGGAATAACTTTATGTTAAATGTATGAAGGAATTCTGTAAGAGTACTAACTGTGAGAAGAAATCATCATTATTAATCTAATGGACAGCATCCCTTGTTAGGGTGGTTGCTGTAAAGTTACATGTAGGGCATTGATTTAAATATAATTCCCCTTTGCAGCTGGTCCTTGCCTGAAGGACACAGTAATGGGTGAGCAGAGAGCTTTTATTTCTGCCCTCGGGATGGTGATTGATGGGGGCTCTGAGAGTGTCTCCTGGCAGGAGCAGGGTGTATTGCCATCTGCCATTAGAAACCTCTGTCTCTGTGGGAGAGCTGGAGCAGCACTAGAACTTGTGCTCTGTTTCCAGGTGTGTGTCCAGCCATGCAGCTGGTGGGCCCGCAGCCGTGCAGCATGTTGCCTTCCCTAGGGCTCATCTCCTTCTCGGGTCTCAGCTCCTTGCATTTCAAACAACTCTCAGTCAGCACTCAGAAATAGCTGGAGAGTGAAGGGGTTTGGTTCCCCTGAGTTTGGCTGTGAGAGGGAGGAATATGTTGATTAATGACTAAGAGAGAGTGGGCTAATACACAGATAAGAAAATGAAACCCTTTTTCTTTTAATTTTTTTTTGGTGGTGGTGGAAATCATCTATGTTGGAAAAGAACTTTAAGACCATTGAGTCCAATACTTAACCCTACTCTACCAAGTCCACCACTAAGCCATATCCCAAGCACCACATCTATATGACTTTTAAACACATCCAGGGATGGTGACAAAAAACCTCCCTGGGCAGCCTGTTCCAATGCCTGACAACCCTTTCAGTGAAAAAAATTTTCCTAATGCCCAGCTTAAACCTCTCCTGGTGCAGCTTGAGGCCATTCCCTCTTGTTCTATCACTAGTTACTTGTGAGAAGAGACCTACCTCTCTACAACATTCTTTCAGGTAGTCGTAGAGAGTGATACGGTCTCCCCTCAGCACCCTTTTCTTCAGACTAAATAGCCCCAGTTCCCTCAGCTGCTCCTCGTAAGACTTGTTCTCCAGGCCCTTCACCAGCTTAGTTGCTCTTCTCTGGACCTGCTCCAGCACCTCAATATCTTTATTGTATTGAGGTGTCCAAATCTGAACACAGTACTCCAGGTGTGGCCTCACCAATGCCAAGTACAGAGGGACAATCACCTCCCTGGTCCTGCTTGCCACAGTATTTCTAATACAAGCCAGGATGCTGTTGGCCTTCTTGGCCACCTGGGCACACTGCTGGCTCATATTCATCTGCTTGTTGATCAGTACCCCAATTCCCTTTCTTCTGGCCAGCTTTCCAGCCACTCTTCCCCAAGCCTGTAGTGTTGCATGGGGTTGTTGTGGTCCAAGTGCAGGACCCGGCACTTGGCCTTGTTGAAGCTCATACAGTTGACCTCAGCCCGTTGATTCAGTCTGTCCAAGTCCCACTGTAGAGCTTCCCAGCCCTCAAGCAGATCAACACTCCCGTCCAACTTGGTGTCATCTTCAAACTTACTGAGGGTGCATTCTATCTCCTTCTCGAGATCATTGATAAAGATGTTAAACAGAAGTGGTCCCAATACTGAGCCCTGAGGAAGGCCAGTTGTGACTGGCTGCCAGCTGGATTTAACTGCATTTACCACTGTCCCGCAGGTGCTTTATCTAGCAGAGCGTATGCCTGTCCAAGCCATGAGCAACCAGTTTTTCCATGAGAATGCTGTGGGAAACAGTGTCAAAGGCTTTACAGAAGTCCAGGTAGACAACATCCACAGCTGTTCCCTCATCCACTAGGGAGGTCATCTTGTCATAGAAGGAGATCAGGTTCATCAAGCAGGACCTGCCTTTCATAAACCCATGCTGACTGGGCCTGATCACCTGGTTATGCTGTATATCATGCATAGTGGCACTCAAGATAATCTGTTCCATGACCTGTCACTGAAGTCAGACTGACAGGTCTGTAGTTCCCTGGGTCCTTCTTTCGGCCTTTCTTGTAGATGGGAGTCATATTTGCTACCCTCCAGTCCACTGGGATCTCCCCAGTTAGCCAGGACTGCTGCTAAATGATGGAGAAAGGCTTGGTGAGCACTTCTGCAAACTCTCTCAGTAGTCTTGGGTGTAACCCATCCTCTTTACTTCTCCAAGAAATTTGTTGATAGTTCTGCAACATCAACCCTTAAGTCCTTGATTTGCTACATCGAAAATGCCTCAACTGCCCTTAGGGCAGGAAACCTCTCTGCTAACTTCCACATGCACTTGTGTGCCTGATGACATTTCCCTGCACCTTCAAGTGGGTCTAGAGCTGAGACGAGATACAATTTCTCAGTTTGGAAATGTGTACTCCCTAAGTGGTCTCACCACCTTCGTCTCACCAGAGCACCCAGTTCCTCAGCCCCTTTTGGGCATGCCACACATTGAGGGCAGTGGGGAAGAGCAAAGTGGCACCCGGGTCTGTCAAGCACCCAGTGCCTCAGCCAGCTCCATGACAGTCCTCCTTCCCTGCACCAAGCTCAGTGACAGCAAGTGGCTGGGAGCCAAGCCTGTGGCTGAGACCAGGGCCTGAGAGCCAAACAAATGTTATCCTCTGCATAATATCCAGACCTACTGTTTAGATAAAGCTTTGTGGTGCAATCTTAAAAGGGATGAGGAGGACAAAGTGTACATCTTAATCATACAGAAATATTATTTGGCCCTTTTTTCCCAAGTCTCTCATCAGCATAGATGTCTGTCTAGGAGGTGCCTTTAATATATGCTGTGTGCTTCTGAGGAGGAAATAATATCCAAAGTGCATGTAAGAATGCAGCTAACTCCATCCATATATTAAATGTCAAGAAATTCCATTACCCAGCTGGCCATTCTACCCCTGTTTGCAAATGAGTACCTGGAAAAAAAAATAAGAATCTAGGCTTTTAATAAATTAACATCTTAAAATCTTGTAGTCGCTGCACATTATCCCTAACAGAAATAATATTAAATAATGATGCTTTGTGCATCTTCCTGTTAAGGCTGGGGTCCTGTTTTTCATAAATACTCAGCATTTTCTACTGAGGTATTTGGAATATCTAGTCCTTATAGTTTCAATGATTTATTTATATTTTAGGACAAAAGATTACCTTTTAAAAATGGATTCAGTCCACCTCCATTTTTTTATTTGTTAAGCTAATCTTTATAATTTTAAAACATCATTCTCTTTTTGTTTTTTCTACCTTTGCTGCTGCCACAGAAGAAGTGTCTGCGAGGATAGTGCAAGTAGTAACAGCTGAAGCTGTAGCAGTCCTGAAAGGTGAACAGGAAAAAGAAGACCAGCACAAAGATCAGCCTGGACCACTACCTTTAGGTAAAACAAACTAATGTCTGAAGTATCCTTGTGTCTGCAAATGTTTTATGTATCTGTATTACAGAAAGCAGTTACAGCTGCGTATTCACATAGCTTATGGCCATGAGTAAACTGCAGCACCACTGGAGAAACGCTGGAACCACCTAATAATAGCGGATCCTTGTTGCTCCCAGTTCTTCACAGCCCTGTGACTATCTCGTTCACTGTTTGCTGTAACAGCAGTTCTCCACCTGCTTTCCTACTCCTGAGTGTCACAACTGTGCATGTGGTTTTGTTGTCGTGGTTGGTGGGACCCAGCAGCGCCTGGAGCCCCTTGGTGTTCATGTACGCCATATACAATGGGAAAGAGAAAGGTTAAGGTCTGAAGAGGTGAAGGTTAGAGGAGAGGTGTATGAAAAGAAAGTGAGGCTTTGCTGGCTGAGTGGTAGCTACTTGAAAAGATGGAGGAAGAGCACTCCAGTAGGAAGCAGAGAGGAATGGGGCACACTGGATGAAGATGGAAGAAGGGTTAGAAGCCAGGCAGGTTGAGGGGAGATTGTGGGAGAGGCAGTTACGTGTGATAGAAGCAAATGCTAGTGATCCAGACTGGGAATGATACTACTACCACTGGTCTGTGCTGTGCCCCCATCCTCCTGCTGGTTCCTTTGTGAAATGTCTTTCTGAAATGCAAGTATATATGTATGTGTGTATATTAAAAAGTAAGTATACAGCCATTTGTACCTATAGTGCTTTCTCCAACTCACAAAACTTCCATAGTAGCTCTAAACATGTACACCAAAGGCCAGAGAAAAACCATGCTCCATCCTGAGGTAGGGCAAGGCTTGGAAGCCTGCCCCAGAATAAATTCTGCTGAGTGCATGTACATTGTCATCAAATCAAAATCATGCCTTGTGGTATTTTCCCCACAGGAACTCTGCTTCATTTGGTACAGTGGCTGGACCCTGCATAGGGATGAATTAAAGTCAATGAGTAGTTTAGAATATTTGTTAGAAATTCTGTTCTCAAGGTCTTTTGCTTCATTGAACAAATTTTGAACTGCAGCAGGGAGATGCATTTCTTGTTGATTCCCTTCTTTACAGAGACTCAATTTTACATGGAAGACCCCAATCCTGCATAACACTTCATACATATTTAAGCACAGATTGCTTCACTGGGGCCTGGGTGAGCCCACATAAGAGATTCAGTTCCATCTAGTTAGATAAGATATTTTGAGAAGTGTGCCTTCAATTACCAGTTGTTGGTGTTACATTTCCTGTGGTCAGTGACTGTTCAGTGAGTGCAGGTAGAATGGCATTGTGATGAATTATCCCTGTACAGCACACCTTAAGGTCAAATCACACAAGGGTCTCTTGCAAACCACGCTGAAATCAGTAGAAGAAGGCCTGGAAAATTCTTCTGGGGCTTTGAAACTGTCCTTTCTATGCTTGGGAAGAAGACCCAAATCAGAAATTGAGATCTGCTGTTGAGAGATGTCATTTATACATCAGCTCTACTAAAAAAATGTTTTTCTTTTCTTTTTTTTTTTTTTTTTTTTAACCATGTGTTAAGCCGCAGTAGTGGACCTGTTTTTAAAGAAAAAAATTCTTCATGTGATTGATATGAAATCAGATGCTGAATTATACTGACTTTATTTAAGAAGCAGTTTGTTTAGGTTTTCATTGTACTTGAAGTAATTGAAAAACCATCATCTGTTTTCAGCATCTAGTGTCATGACTGGGAATGAATCTGAAACCTAATCCAAGTGTATCTAAGATTTCATGGCACCTTGCTCAGCTAAATCACTATTATGTCACAGTGGACGTAAGTTCCCTATGCTGATGTCTTTTGTATTTAGACAAGCAATATTCGCAGGTATTCTGTGATTAACCTTCAGCTCAGCAGAAGGAAAAAAAAAAGTACAGAATGTTTCCTGTTCCCATCCTCAAAGTAAATTGGAGAGACTGGATGCCAGTTTCCGATAGTCAGCATGAATTTATAAAGTCTCTCATGCTTAGATACTGTATTGTTGTTGTCTTGGGTGACTGAAGGTTTTTAAAGTGGCAATACTGATTTAAAAGATATTTTTATAGTTGATTTTTAGATTGTACCCTGTGACCAAAATTTTAAAAATAATTCCTAACATATGGAAAAAACCCAATCCTTTTATTATAACTTTAAAAATCCAGATGTTGTAAAAGGGTCTATCCCAAAATCCACTAAGCACAAGTTCCTATCAAATAATTCTCTCCGTTTGGCAGAACAGGCTGAGTGCCACTTGTATCAAGCATCGGTCTCCCTGGAATTAATTGCCATGTCTCATTCTCACTGTTCGATTTCTAGCAGTCGAGGAGTCAGCCAACCTGCCTCCTTCCCCGCCTCCGTCGCCAGCTTCCGAGCAGACTGGAGCTCTGGAGGAAGGTAAGGGTCTCCGGGATGTTGAAGTGCACAGCTGTCAGCAGAGGAATGAGACATGAATCTAAAGGATGGGGGAATCAGAAAATGGAGATACTTCCTGCACCTTGATGTGAAAAGATAAGGCATTCCCCAGCAGTAACTCCCCATCTGCAAACCAACTGCAATGCATGGATGAGGTAGACACATATGCACAGAGGTAACTGACAGGATACGTTAAGTCCATCCATATTAAAGAAAAAAAAAAGATGGTGATGCTCACTTTTTTATCTGTTATGTGCAATATAAGCCAAGATGTCTGCTGTCCCAATGTGGTCACCAAAACTATGATACTGTATGGGTCATCTTTCGTTTCTTAGGATTTGTTTGGCTGCTTTTTTTTTAATTACCATTAGTTTTGGTTTTGGAATCTTAAATGCATGAAAGCAAGGAGATTCAGAGTTGGATCATTTCTTTGGTCTTCCACCTGTAATTCATGCTTCAGTGTCTACGTGTATTTATTGGGGGTTCTGTACACAGAGTGCAGGAGTCAAATTCTGGTGTCACAAAGCAAATTTGTACTCTGTTCTGCACAACAAATGTTGAATTTTAGCAGCCCACGATCACTGTGTTTTCCTCCTGCTAAAATCTCCTCCTCCAGCAAAGAACTTAAGCATTGGCTTAATTTTAAGCAGATGCCTAAATCCAGTGAAGTTGTCACAATGGTAAGCATGCGTGTAGTGCTTTGTTTGACAGAAAACAACTGCTGCATCAAGGCCATCAGTGTAGGGAGACAGCAGTTCATTAAAACTGAGCCATCTCATGTGGATAAGAGGGAAGGATTTGGGTTCAGAATCTCCAGGGGACTGTCAGTTGAACTCTGCCATGTCAGTAGCAGTTTTATGCATCCATTTAATTCCTTATTGGATTTTCTTTTAGCATTTTTTCTTTCTTTGTGTTAAATATGTGCATGAAAATAATTTCTTGTTGTCAGCTGAACAAACTTTGTTGGCATTTTAACACAGAGCCTCTATGCATTTTGCAAGTGGACCATTGCTATTTCTTGTGCTGGCATAGTCTGACTCCCGGTTTATCAGGACACTGCAATTAGGCATGTTTCATCCTGTGATCATTTTGAGATAATGCAATTACAGGCTGTGTTAACAACAATATTTGTCAGCCCACTGTACTGAAAATACCTACTGGATGTGGTTAGTAACTGATATAAAGAATTTGATTAATTGATTGGGGTTTTTATTAAAAACATCTGCCCGTTGCATGTTTAAAAAAAATAGTACAACAGCTCCTGGACTCATCACCCAGAGGTAATGGCAGTCAAGCTACTAACTGAAAAGGAAGCTAGTAGGACATTATCAAAGTCTTTTAGAATTGTTACCAGGATTTTACCATTGTTTTTTAAGATATAGTTCACTTGACTAGCTCAGCGTATGCTTTTTGATTTTTCGTATCACAATAGAGGGCTTGTTCTTCTGCTTCAGGCCAATGTCAAAGTTCTTCCATTACCCTTAGTTGAGGATTAGCTTTGCGTACTGTTTCTATCAGCAGTATCATCTGCATGTATTTTAGGATTTTATAAAGTACTCATACTGATTAATTGACAGGAGATTATAGATTGCCCCTTAAGCAAATGGAAACCATTTTGCTAGTTATATTAACACGAGAAGGTGGGAAAACATTATGCAACTGGAAGTTGTTATAAACTAGAGGCCCGTGCTTTTCCCAGCTGTGCATATGACTCAGCAAGTCACTTAACATCATTTTTCTCTTTCCTTGCATGTAGAATTGAGTTAATATAACAGCACTTACCTACCAGCCCCGCAGGGGTGGTTGCAAGGGCTGAAAGGTCAGTGTTTGGGAAATGTTTTGATGATTTATACAATGCCACAGTTTTTAAAGACATTCAAATGATTTCCTTTTTTTTTTTTATATTAGTCAAAAGAGACTTTTCCATGACAAGATTTTGATTCAGCTCTTCATTTTTCAGAGCAAATGGCCTGTATAAATCCTAAAAGTGTAGGTTTGTCAGGGAAGTATGGAGAGAAATTATGTGCTGAGTCATTCATGCACTCTGCTGGAAACTTCCTGTTTATGTCCAACTCTGAAACTGGAAATCGCAGTAGAACTGGTTGACAAACAGAAGGAACTTCTTGAAAAAAAATTCACCAGAAGGATATGATGATATTTTCCCCCCAAAATGTCAGGGCTGTCAATTCAATGTAATTTATTATAGTAAAAATCTGGCATTCTGCTCTCTATTAGAAGAGGTGGCCCTTATTTTCTGGGGGTACGTTGAGCTTTTGCTGACTAGAGTGAGCCAGGCCTGTCATTTTTAGTCCAGCAAAGCTCCCATTCAGAGGACTTTGCCTGAGCAGGGTTTGACCCAATTTTACTGTACTTGTTCAAACCTCCAGTTCCCTATACCATCTGGCTATCCATCCTCATGCACCTTTACATTGTCTGTCTGTCCTTCTGCCCAGTAGAATATTACTTATTAATTTATCCCAATTCTACATTTGTTGAAGAAAAAGATGAACTCTTGGTGTGTGAATCTACCTTGGACCTTCTCCCCCTCCCGCCCCCCTCCAAATATTTTCCTAATGCACTTGTCAGTATGTGTTGCATTGCTTTGAGTCCAAGAGAGTCTTCCTTCAGTCATAGTAGGAAGGCAATCACAGTTGTAGACATGACAAAGGTGGATGTGGCCAGCCATGCAGCAAATACAAATTAAAAAAAAAAAAAGGTAGAAAAGACAGAGAGGTTTGTGGGTCAAGTGTATTTCATGAGAGAAAGGAGTCGGTGGATGTAGGTTCTTTCTTTCATTTGGCTGCAGAAAAAACATTGAAATGAGCTTGTCCTTTTTTACTGCTGCAGAAGGTAAGAAAGCTAATTTGCCTTATTGAAATTCTTTCATTTATTTCAACTACAGTAATATAATTTTGCTCAGGAAATGAAATTTTCCCTTGCACCGTCTAATCCTTTTATCAGTTGTATCTGGTCATGCAGGGTTGATGCGATATTCTCTTGCCAACTTGGCATTTCTTTTGTGCTCTGCGCCTTTTGACAAGAGTCAAAAACGTCTTCATGTAAAAATTTTTCTAGATGTTAGGAGATAGAAGAATGCCTTTTGTGGACTGTCTTCCATTTTGAAATAGCCATTTCAGATAAGGCTTTATATATTGAATAAGAATATTTTGCAAATGGAAAAGTGACCTATAAAAATGGATCTATTTACAGTGAAAATTACTTATTGAAAGGCGTTTTCAAAAGATACCTGGAAGCTAAAGCAGAAATTAGCCTTTGTGAGAAGTGATTTTAATCTTGGACTTCAGAATAGATTGGGGATTTTTTCCCAGGCTTTGAGATGAAAAAGACCTATTCGAAGGGACTAAAATAACAAAGAGAGGATTTTTCTTGCTGCCAAAATAAAACCATATCCTCCTTTAAAGACATCATTATCCTGTTAATTAAATTATTTGCAGTTATTTTGAAATATCTTTATTAAAACTGATAAATAAACAATGTAAATTTATAATAGCCACAAGCATAACAGCCTGAAACTATACTAGACTTTGCACTTCTAATGATTGTGGACCATCACAATAATGTGTATTAAGCATTTCTGCTGTTGTCAGTTACTGTGGTTTTAAGGAGCAGAGGCATGGCGTGTGTTTTCTTGCCAACAATCCATTCATAGACTGTAAGTAAGGTATTTTCAGCCTTGTTTGCATCAATATAAAGATGTCCTGGGGTTTCTTCTTCACCCTGGATAAATGTGACCCACAGCTGGAAGGAGAACGTCCCCTTTTGCATATCCTCCTTCTCCAAGTTCTGCTTCTGACTGTATCAACCTTCTGTCCTTTTCTCCACTATGTCCCATTTCGAGCAGAAGAGGTAGTAAGCACATCAGCCCTTTCCACTCTTGTCCACAGTAATACATGGACTAGTGTGGGGGCACCCTGCAAAGAAGCAGAAGTTGTAGTTTTGAATCTTAGTTTTAGGAGGGAGTTGATTCCTGGTCTTTTGTACTTGGAGACGTGCCCTCACCCTCTGTAACTTTTGCCTTTCGCAAACCATGAGCACCTTCAGATCTGTCATTGCATTTTGTAGAAGCTTCTGTGGAGAAGAAATTCATGGTTTCTGCATTCCAAGTGGATGAAGATGCTTCCCTGCAGCCTTGCTGCTGGATCTTAAGTCCTAGGGAATGGTGTGAAACTCAGGTACAGCCCCATGTTTCACATTTCCTGTCTCAGTGCTCTGCAGAGCTTCCTGCTTGGCAGCAGCAGGTTGCCAGCTTATCTTTTCACCTACTTCTTTTACAAATGCCTAAACCCCTGAAGCTGGGGTTTGGATTCCACTACAAGATTGAAGGAACTGAACTGTCAGTGGTTCAGGCGCTCTCTGTGCCCTGGAAGAAATGTGAGAATGATTCTCTTCAATTCAGTTCTGTGGGTGGTATTTGTGCATGTGCCTAGGTGCACATAGCGTTCCATCGGTCCTGGCCAGCCTCACACTGTCACAAAATCTTAAACACAGATAATCGTTCTTTTGCAGCACTGTGATACATATTGGAGCTACTAACATTGCCATCAGTTAATAATTTTTTCCTCCTTTTTGTGGGTTATCGGGCCTGAATGTGTTGATACTACAGCATTCTTTTCCCAGGTGGAAGAAATACATGTCATTACCTTACAGGACACTTGCTGCCATGTTGCCGCAGAAAGCAGAGCGTGCTTTTTTTAAAGACACAGATGTTACCTTGTTACACTGCACTATAGGAAGAAATTTTAAACTTACTGTTATGTACCAGGATGAAACTTACAGCTCTTATAGATGGAATAGGTTTAGATAAAAATTGCTTTCCCAGACTTGGGTTATGGTAGTTACATCAGCATTCATAAGCCATCTTGTTTTCGGGTCGCACACAGAGATGTGGTTAGTATCTGTTACACTTAATATCTGTTAAAGCCTTGCTTTTGGACTCAGTGTTTTGGATCTGAGAGGAAAGGTTTGGAGGCTCTGCGAAAACTCTTTTAAGTTGTAATTCCCTGGAGAAAGGTCAAGGACACCAGGCATGGACTTATTCTTGAAGCTAGTAGGAAATCCAATGGGATAGCTGCAGCTGCTATCAGTACCCCATGAACATAGTGTTCATCAAGATGCCAGTTGTCATACACAGAGAATGGGCTTAAGTATATTTTCTCCAGTACTAAATGTTTAGTTTTTCACAGCTTTATTCATGGCAAGAGGGCACCTTGGCCTACACGAGCTCTCAGGTCTCCCTGTGAGGTTTGTATGGCTCAGATGGTAGGCGAGTCACTTTTATTGGGCAGTATTATTGTTCTTTGCCTTGCAAAAACCAACCCAAGCCCCTCCTCCCTGTAGCTGTCAGTAGCAGTGTAGTCCTGCGATGATTACATGATTATCTGTGGTGCTACAGTGACGGGTGAATAAAGCTGTCATTCCAAAGCGCTGCAAACACCGAGGTGGGAGCTGGAGCACCCACAGAAACATGACACAACAGTGGAAATAAAGGACTAATAGAAATTGCTGTGAGCAGCTGTATGTGGCCTTTATCAGGAAAAACGGTAGCGAGCTATTCGGGGAAGGAGTTTTTTTGGTTGTTTAAGTGTTACTTATACAGAAAAGAAGAAAATGGGGAATTTTGAAATAGACACAATGAGAAATAAAAGCACCAGTGACTGAAGTGGAAGCGGTTTTGCTTGTTAATTAAAGGACTTTTTAAAATTTACGATTTCAAGTACTTCGCCTAATGACTTGTGAGATAGAGCTGTGTCAGGATACGTCAGGGGTTTTTAATACCATCATTCAGCTGTGTAATAGATACGAGTGTCAGTGAAAGGTGTGAGATGCAGTTTGTCTACAGTATGTATTCATCGAAGTAATGGATATATAGTTTTGAAATGTACTTATTCCTACAGTTTGTTTCCAATGTTCATGAATACTCTAGGAAACATAGATGGCCCGTGTGTTAAAATGCACAGTTGCCTTCTTCCTCCACTCTGCCTTAACCTGTAGCCTGGCTGATTTCATCCACTCTGCAGTAGGAAACAATGGCTAGTGCTGCTAGTGCATGTGTCCATCCTGTCATGTCTTTTCTTTGTCTGTCTGTCTGTCTGTCCTGCAGTTTTTGTCTGTGTGTGTCTATTTGTAGATGAAGGGGCGGAGGATAAGGTGGGACCACTACAGCACTGCCCAGGCTGCGGGCCTGCTGCCAGCCGGGAGTGGCGTAAACACCTGGCCCCCTCCATTTCAGTGTCTGTGCCCGATGATGAGCCCTACAATTCGGATGAGGAGTACTATGAACACCCTTTGTTCAGCTCAGAGTGGACTGGCTCTAGTACACATCCCAGTGCCACAGTGAAGAGCACAGAGGTCTTGTTGGGCCATGATGAAGGTGAACTGAGCATGGTCCCATGTTGTTCCTCTTCCCCTCTTACCCACCCGCCATCCATTCCATCATATATGTGCCTGGGATTGCTGCTTTCTGGGGAGGGAAAATAGTTGTGTTTTCTCCCCACATGGAAATGACGCCCCTCCAGAGTCTCTCCATCTCAAAGTGAAACTTCAGCATGAGCAACGGATGCAACTTTGGGGCCAGTGAAACTATGGTCCCTGCTTAAATCAGGGCTCTTGGTCTACTGGTCCATCTTATAGCAGAAGCCAAAGGAGCAGCTAGTTAAAAAACAGCGTAAGCTCATTTTTCTTTTGTGCCAGAGAATTACTGTCAAGAACAGTGCACAAAATAGGCCAAAAGATTGTTACTGGAGGTAAGTCAGTTGTTAACACAATGGGGAAAAAAACCCATGTCTATACCAAAGATAGCAGTGGAATGTCTTTAATTCTCCAGTAGGCAACAGAAATCCATTTTACCCCACTATACACAGGTGACTTCAGGCAGTATTGGGTCATGTTTGATACCCAGTTGTTTTGTGGATATGCCCAGTTAACATTATGTCAGCTGAGTGCATACAAGGAGGAAAAAAAAAAATTACTCGTTCTGGGTTTCTGTGCTCAATTTTCTATGGCCTGAGCACATCAGTATTATTTTATCAGTGGGAGTTACATGAAAGTGAAATCGCTTTTGAGGAATCCAGGGAGAATCTATTTCAGTGACTATAACAGGAATGCTGACTTCTTCTCCAAGGCTAAATAGATTGTTTCATCTCACAGCCTTTGACTAACTCAATCTCGGGACACAGGAGCTGAAGTTAAAAGCAGTTCTGAATCCTCTAAGGTTTGTGTCTCAGGAAGATGGAGGTGTATACCTGAAATTACTCACTGGGTCTTTTCAAGAAAACCAGAGTTGTTCAGATTTAACAGGCTAGTATAACCTAATACTGCAACAGCAGAAAGAGATCGATGCTGATAATTGACAGTTGTTACTGTCAGCATGTCTGCCTGAAGCTAGGGAAGCCAGATCACAGGAGTAGCAATACTATAGCTGGGTGCCTATAGCTGTACTTGGGGCACTCCTGGATTGGTTAATGCGTGACCAGCTTCCCTTTCAGTCGTATGCATCTACCTCTGGTGAAAGTGTGAGGTCTGGGAACAGCCATGAGAGGGAAAAAAACCACAACAACAACAATAACAAAACACACACACAAAAAAACAAATAGGGAAATAAGCTGGTTCCTAAGATAGGCATTATGGAACAGCCCTGCTGACTTGTGCCACCTGTAGGCTAACAGTCTGCTCAGCATCAGAGAGTGCTGCACAACTTCCTGCTTTGTTGAGTAATTAGTTTTAATCATGTGGCTTTGTGTGAAGTGTCTCAGGAAATGGAGGTATGTACCTGAAATTGCTCAGAGTAAAATGGGAAGCATTCCTTCAAAAAAATGTTATAGAAAAGGATGTACATGCGAAACTACATAAAATCGGGAAAAGTAAAGGCAGTTATTCAAGTCAAGGCCTCTTATGGCTGGAGACTGGCTGTTCTGCCAGGCTGCTTTTACAATCTGCCCACTTGTAGATATCCCTTTAACAGGCATCGGTCTGGTTCTGATTCTGAATCTTCTGGCTTCTGTTCATTTAAGATATAGTATCTAAACTCAATTACTTTTTTCATGTTATTAATAATGTGTTGTACTTTACATAGTGATATTTTCTCAGCCTCAGATAGTGTTTTTGTTTCTTAAATCATAAGGCCATAACTGAAGTGCGTGGTTGATTGCCTGGTTTTCTGTGGGCCAGTCTTAGGAGAAGAATCAAGCCCTTGTAAAGAGGTTTGATTTTAATACCAAGAGGCTGGATACAGCCAGTTACAGATTCAAAACCAGGAAATCAGGGAAGTCCTTAATCATGAGACACGCTTTAAACTTAAGGAGGTCATCAGGTTGACTGAAGCAAAAGTTTCATACTTGGTTCTGACTTCTTATCAGAGGGGATACTAGTAGAGCACGGGAATATTCTGAGTAGCAATGACAAGAGTACAGTCCACAGTTGAGACTTTTCTAATCATTCTTCTGCCATGGCACGAGTCAAAACTGTTCCTGATACTGCTCTACTGATCCTAACAGCCTGTATCCTGAGTGTTGTATTTTAGAAATTCAGATGAACAAATATTTATATTGATTCTGTGATTCTATGATTCTATAATATTGTAGTCATTGGTTTCTTTGAACTCATTGGTGACAAGAAGCCTGGGGGCTAGTGGGGAAACAGAAGAGAAAATGAAGAGTCCTTGTATGAAAACTCTGATTTTCACATACAGACTTCAGATGTCAGGCAGCCTAAGGGGGAAGTTGTTTATAAACCCACTCACTGTAGGCATCTTGGCTGAATTCTTGCAAAACCATTAGTTATCAGTCATGCACGAGGCTTATTAAGACTATGGAAATGGCTCAACATTTTGCCAAATCCAGGGTTCATGCGATAGATTGACTTGCTAGCATTTAGCAGTCAGCATTGCAAAGGTCAGTAGAAAGAAATTAATTACTCATACCTTCCTCCTCAATTTAATGTTTTGCACTGCATTAAACAGCACATTTCTCAGAAAAAAATTTGGTGTACCTTGAGCTCATTGATGCATTGGTGTTGTCAGAGCCATCCATCATTCAATACCATCTCCATTTGCAATGAATATTAGACTCACAGTCATCTTTTGGGAGAGGTATACCTGTAAAACACTTTCAGCTCTCATCTTACAGCAGAAACATGCTTCTCTGGGGGAAGACAGGTTTTTTTTTTGGTTTGGTTTGTTTTTCCCTAATGAAAATTTAGTTCCACAGTGACTAAAATGGACTGGATACTAAGAGTACTTTAACACACTTAATTCCAAAATGTTCAGAGCTGAAAGTGTTATGTAAAGGCAGTCCTGTTGAGCTGTGTGCTTGGTGTTTACTGTTGGTCTTGATGTCGCCTCCTTTTTCCATCCACAAGAAGAAGAACCAGTAGAGAGGTCAATGGCTGTGGAAGTGAAACCTACTGCTCTTCCTGGGAAGCAGCTGGGGAAAGAGCATGGGCCCATTGAGCCTTCGGACCAGGCAAAGGACCTCTGTGAGGGTCCATCACAATCTGATATGGAGGCCAAAGTGTGTCGTGAAGATAAAGTGCCAAGCGTGGCATCCAGCAGGGAGAGTGTAACCGTTGTGGCGGAAACACCCCTGAAAGACACATCCCCTTCCTTGGCTGAGGAAGGTGTGTCCTCCTTAGGTTTGCATGTGTTTGCTGCCGGTGAATCCTTCTCCAGCTTTCGCCAGTGCTTTCCAAGGCTGCTTCATTTCCTGTTCTTCCCATTTATTAGTATGACTGCTCTTGTTATTATGCTTGAAGAGTGTGTAGCAGACAATATGATTGCATAGGTGCTGTATGACAACATGGTTTCCCACCACTGCGGCTGATTCCTGATTTTTTACTTTGCCATGATAAAATATGCTTTGCAGCTGATTCCTCTGCGTAAGCCTTTTCCCCCCATCTCAGATGTGTTTGCCAGTCACATTGCTGATCTATGTATATTTTTTCTTTTTGGTGAAGAGATTCATCTGCTTTTCTTTCAAAAAGTAGATTTATTGACTTTGACTATGACATAAAGAGGCTTAAACTGTAGAAATGTTTTCATTTGCAGCGTGCAGGTTTTTTGCTTGGTTTTTGTTTTGGTTTTTTTTTGTGTGCGTGCTTCAGTGCATTCTGGTTTACCTTCCCTAAAGCTATTGCTCTTGCGTCATATCCCTGCCATTCATTGCAGTCCACCTCTCCTCTCAGTCATTGCCAGAACTCTGATTTTTTGTGTGTCTTACCCTACTACAAATGTTTAACCCTGCTGGAGTGCCCTTATTAGGCAAAACCTCCATCATTTTCACTGGGAAGTTTGCCTTCATAGTGAAGTTTAAGATTGGGTGCAGAGGGTGGAGTTCTGTTCTGCTTACTGAACAAAATATTTACTGCAATCAATTGTCTTTCAGTATGTAAGAACTAGACGTCAGGATTTTCCTTTTCAAAGTATTTCTCTTCAGCAAGTGTAACAAGGTGTAGAGACACATTGTGTGGAGTAGTGATGTACCCATTCACTACCTGGCTAAGAAATGCTGCATTTGGGAGGCTGGTGTTCTGGCTGGCCCAGCTAAAGAATATCAAATTCCTTTGGCAGTCAGAACACAATTTGATGCCATTGGTGTCATTCATTTGCACTACAGCAAGAGGCACAGTAGGATACATAAAGTCAGTATCTAGCTTTTTAACTTCTGTGAAGGGAGGATGACATCAGCTCAATGGCCATGGTTTTATACTTCATAGGATTTGCAATTAAGTCACCAAATGTAAAAACATAAAGGAGCGAAATCAGTGTAACTGTAGACCTCTGGGGTTTTATACCTGTAGAGTTTAGAATGGCAGTTGCTTGTTTTTCACTAAATGTTAACATATGCAAATATTTAAAGAATGACCAATACTTTGATACTAATTGTTCTAAAAAATACAGATTCATCAAAGCAAAAGGATGACTCCATGGACTTGAAATCAGATATGAGGAGATTCAGAGTTGGCCCAATGCTTGTTTTAGAAAAAACTCATAAAACTTTTTTTACAGATTACTGCAGGAAATGCTGTCACATTCTGCAGTATCTCTCTTTGTATTTTCCATGATAGATTTCCATAGACTATTAAAAAAAGAACAAGCTATTAATTATTAACAGTGTATTAAAAAAACCCCAAAACTAACTAGGTATTACTCCCTGAAAATGTAGTGGCAGAATGTAAGAGTAGTATTTGTAGTTTCAAATTAACTTAATTAGGGCCGGATCTAGTCATTGAAACATGCCGAATGTTCTTTGACTGAAGATGGCTGGCTATTTTTCAAGACTAGACCTTAAAGATCTGGGACTATTAATAGCTTTCTTGCTGATTTACACACACTGGTTTCATGACAGCAGTGAGATTTTTGTCATTTGCCAAAGAGTGAATGTCAGAAGTTGATATAATGCAAAAACCAGCCTCTTCTGGCACTTGCAGAGCCTTTTGTATGCATTATTTCTTTAGTTTAGGCTGCCTGTAGAAGAAAAATGTAAAAAAGATAAAGGAAATGTATAACTGTATATGTTTTAAATGTCAGCAACACACAACGATACTATTGATTGGCCTGAATCTTGCAGACTTAGTACTAACACAAAACTAACATAGGCTACAGAGTCCAGCAAAGCATACCA
This sequence comes from Actenoides lindsayi, assembly GCA_025331215.1. NCBI lineage: Eukaryota > Metazoa > Chordata > Aves > Coraciiformes > Alcedinidae > Actenoides > Actenoides lindsayi. The sequence continues at coordinate 31,109 of WTSP01006044.1, forward strand.
ATGAAGTGAGGATTACTTGTGGTTTTGCTGTTGTATACAAACCTTGAAGATGAAGAATTCACATGAAATCATATCATTTCAGTGGTCATATATTTATATGTGTAAAACCCACATTTCATTATAAAACCTCATATATTGAAAGGAAGCTAGTATTTAACACTTCAAAGCAGATTTCTAGGTGGATGACCTTGCTGCATGTTTGCATCTTTGTCCCTCTCCTTTCCATCATTCATACCAAGATGTTGTTGTAAGCCACATGACTGCCTGTCTCTAAGTGCTTTAAATAATTTTGTTATGAAACCCAAACAAACTACTTCAGATTTACTTACAGCCACGAAGATGGAATTCCGTGTCCAGGAGGGCGCACGCCCTTTCGCAACAGAACCATTGGACACAAAGCAACATGAAACTGAGAAAGACAGTAAGACTGGTGAGCAACCTAAACATGATGCCTTAGTTTCACAGCCAGCAAAAACAGAGGCTATAGATAAAAAGGATTCACAGAGCAAAGACAAAGAAAAAATGCCTTCACTTCTATCAGAACAGATCTTGGAAACTGATTCACAGAAGAAAGGGGAAGCCGGTTTTGCAGAATCTGCTGCCAAGCCTCTTTTTTCTCAAGAGCAAAAGGACTTGTCATCTGAACTGCCTAAAGGGAGCAAAACAGAAGAGAGGACTGCAGATGTGCCCTCATCATCCAACCAAGTTATGTCTATCAAATTTAAAGATGATCTTAAAGATGTCCAAGATCTTGCCATCAGCCATGGTGAAAGTTCTCTATTGCTATCAGAGCCCAAGGCATCCCAAAGTGAACTTCCTACAGGCCCATCTTCTGCTGTCCTCCAGGAGCTTCCACTCAAAGACAGCTCCAAAACAAAACAGGAACCCCCTCACCAACTGTTCACCAAAGATCTCACTGCAGATGAACAGATGCACAGAGGCAGGACACTAGCTCTGCAAGAAGTCTCAGCGGTAACTGTAGATGGCCTGAAAACACTAAGCACCCCGAAAATCCCTGTATGGGGAGAGGAAAAGGACATGACCAAAGATGAGAGTGATGAGGAAGAAAGGTATGATTTCTATGATAAAGGGGAGGCTCGAATATTAGATGATGGTAAATTTACCACAAAACCTGAAGTTAAGACACTTTCCCTAGATAAAACAGACTTTCCAAAGGATAGTGAAGCTGATATTCTCAAAGCAGAAAAAGAAATGGACCAAAGTGGACTCCCAGCAACAGTAGACATGAAAAAGGACATGCAGCCAAGCACACAGGTACCCCCAGCTAAATTAAGCCATGAACTGACCCTTGAGAAAGCAGTAGAACACCCTGATACCACTCAGTTGTCCAGAGTAACAGAGAAAGACCCCAAGGCACCAAGTTTAACCACTGACAAGCCTATTCTAGAAGCTTCTCAAGAGAAAGATGTTAAAAAAGATATCAAGGAAGATAAGACAAGTGTTTCAGCTCCTCATCCAATTAAAGAGGAGGAGGATCGGTCAGGAATGTCCAAGTATTTTGAAACCTCTGCTCTGAAAGAGGAAGCCTTTAAAGCAGATCCTCTGAAACAAGGCAGTGATTACTATGAGCTAAGTGACACTAAAGAAAGTGTGTATGAGCCTTATCAGACAGATCATCTAATACCTGAAGACAAAGAGGAAGAGGAGGAAGAATTACAGACAGAATTGGGTCAGCAGCAGAGTGTGCCTCCTCATGAAATAGGGTACAGTACCCTGGCTCAGAGCTTTACACCAGACAAATCTGAGGAACCAAGTTCCCCAACAGAAAGAATGTTTACTATTGACCCCAAAGTCTATGGGGATAAGAGAGAACTCCACAGTAAAAATAAAGATGACCTAACTCTGAGCAGGAGCCTGGGACTTGGGGGTAGATCTGCAATTGAACAGAGAAGTATGTCTATTAACTTGCCCATGTCCTGCCTAGATTCAATAGCTCTAGGATTTAGCTTTGGTCGTGCACACGATCTTTCTCCCCTTGCTTCAGATATTCTAACTAACACTAGTGGAAGTATGGATGAAGGTGATGACTACTTGCCAGCAACCACTCCAGCACTGGAGAAGGCCCCCTGCTTCCCCATTGATAGTAGAGAGGAAGATGAGCACACTGAGGAAGAAAAAGCAATGGCAGAAGAGAAAGTCCAGCCTGAGACAGTGGCCGAATCACCTTTCCTGGCCAAAGATTATTACAAAAATGGAGGGGTCCTGGCTCCTGACCTGCCTGAAATGTTAGACTTGGCAGGGACGAGATCTAGATTAGCCTCTGTGAGTGCAGATGCTGAGGTGGCACAGAAGAAGCCAGTTCCTTCTGACACTGTTGTGGAAGACAGCAGCACAACCCTGCCACCTGTGACAGATGAAAACCATGTAACTCTAAAAGCTGAAAGCCAGCTAGAAGACTTGGGCTACTGTGTTTTCAATAAATACACAGTCCCACTCCCTTCTCCAGTTCAGGACAGTGAGAATTTAACAAGCGAAACTTGTCCCTTTTATGAAGGCACAGATGAAAAACTGAGACGTGGCCTAGCTCCTGACCTATCTTTAATAGAAGTGAAGTTGGCAGCTGCTGAAAAATCGAAGGAAGAATTCCTCAGTGAAAAAGACTTAGGTCAGCATGCCACTGGGGAGTCCGTTCTGGCGAGGGACTTTGAGCAGGAGAAGAAAGAGAAGCTGCATACTGTGCTAGAAAAAAGTGAAGATCAAGTTGACTCTAAAGATGCGTATCCCATTAAAGGTGCAGAGACAGAGAAAACAAGACCTGAGGCAATCTTAGAAATGAAAGAAGAAAGTGTGGCTGATAAGGTTCATGTAACTGATGATACCATGTATGGCAGAATATCAGCCTCAGAGCTGGCAATAGAAAAGGATGCTGTTTCTTTCTTGATGGAGGAAAAGACTCTCAGTGTTGTTCCTGAAATAGCTGAGATAGAAGCTCTAATTAAACCAGATTATAATGCTATAAAACATGATATGGAAGTGGCTGCAAGGAGAGCTGACCAAGAATACAGAAGTCAGTTAGATGCTAAGATCAACGAGGTTGTTACAATCACTTCAGGGAAGGACAAAGCCTCTGTTAAGAGAGCAGAGCCTGAGCTCAAAGATGCTCAACAGAAAGATCAGACTGTCTTGTCCAGAGAAGCAAAGGATGCAGATGTACTTTCCAAGACCGAGCCTAGTTGTTTGAAGGACAGCATCAAACTGTCAGAAACAGAAATTAAGGAAAAAGTAACTAAGCCTGATCTGGTACATCAAGAGGCAGTTGATAAAGAGGAATCGTATGAATCTAGTGGAGAGCATGATCAAGTGCAAGAAGGTTTGAATGGAGAATCTTTGAAACCAGAGGATATTAAAACAGAACCTCCAAAACCTCCCGTGTCTGGGGAAGAGATGCCTGCACAGTTACCAGCAAAGGAGCCTTCAATGGAACAACTCCTTCCAAAAGCTGAGCCTCTCCAGGAAGAGCCTGCTGAAATTCAGATGGACAGTATACCACAGCCTGCAGAAGGAGCTGAAAAGATTCCTGATACATCTGTGAAACCTACGGAAATCCAAAAGCTGCTGCCATGTGAAGTGACAGCTGGGGCCACAAAAGGGGAAGAACATGAAGAAGAAGAGGTAGAAGTAGGGCAAGAAGAAAAAGAAGAGGATAAACAGCACTTTATATCAGAAATGCCCCCAGAAATAGACTTTGGGAAACTGGCTGCTGAAGAAATGCTAGTCAAGGGTAGCCCAGAAGCAGTGCCTGAACTGAAAGGCATTATTGAATCAGTGGTGACAGTAGAGGATGACTTTATCACAGTGGTGCAGACAACAGTTGATGAGGGTGAATCTGCTTCTCATAGTGTGCGCTTTGCTGCTACTCAGCAGGAAGACATTGAAACAGGGGACTCCCAGGCTGAAGAGGAGATGGAGGTTGAAGAACTGGCTGACGTTCAAGCTGAGCCCAAGGACGGCTCCCCAGAAGCTCCTGCTTCACCCCAGAGAGAAGAAATCCTGCTCACTGACTACAAGACAGAGACATGTGATGATTACAAAGATGAAACAACAATTGATGACTCCATCATGGACACAGACAGTCTCTGGGCAGATACTCAAGGTGTGCATTATCCTTTCTGTTTTGTCCGTTAAATATTTTTGCTTCCAAATCATAATGATCAAAAAGCAAAATTATTATAGCTGTAATAGTAATCTCAGCATGTTTCAGAAAAATAGTAAAATAGTCTTCCTTTTTTTATTGATCTGTCTGCTCTGTCTTCAACTATTTTTCCCTGCTCCACAGCAGTATTGTTAACATTTGTTACTAATCTTTTGTTTGTTATAATTTGCTCTGATTCTACAGATGATGATAGGAGCATCATGACTGAACAGTTAGAGACTGTTCCTAAAGAGGAGAAGGCAGAGAGAGAATTGCGAAGATCATCTCTCGATAAGCATAAAAAAGAGAAACCTTTTAAAACTGGGAGAGGCAGGATTTCCACTCCTGAAAGGAAAATAGCTAAAAAGGAACCTAGCACACTCTCCAGAGATGAAGTGAGAAGGAAAAAAGGTTCATTTAACACTCCCTATTACAATATATATATAATTTTTTTTTTTTTTGCTATTGTACAGTACTCTGCGATTACCTTGTTGTAGATGATGTGCACCTTAACTGTATTAATGGTAGCAATTTTTAATGAGACATTGTACAACTATATGAAAAGCCATGTGCAAGGCTCACTGCTCCACCAGTCCCGTTTCATTGTAGGCATCCCCACTGATCACTGGGTAACACATTTGTTAATGCATCATTGCTCCCTCTCTCGTGACGTAGGATTCATTCACCCCAGTAGAAGCAACGTATTGGGCTGGAGTTGTGGAGCAGTGGGCCTGCCACTTGATGTATTGTCATATAAAACTGTTTGCTCTTTTTTTTTTCCTGATTCTATGTTTTTGTGTTTTTTTTATCCTTAGCAGTGTATAAGAAAGCTGAACTTGCTAAAAAAACAGAAGTTCAGGCCCACTCTCCCTCCAGGAAAATCATTTTAAAACCTGCTATCAAATATACTAGACCAACTCATCTCTCCTGTGTTAAACGGAAGCAGACAGGTGACTGCATTCTGTTCAGTTATGCAATGTGGCTGGCAAACATAGACATTCTTTTTTGTAAATCTCATGGCTATAGCAGCTTCTCTATTTTTATTTTTTTTTTCTCTGAGAATATCAGTGGTCACAAATAGTATTGCTTTTTTTTTAGTATCATTTTGTATCATTTTTCTTTTCTTTCCTTCCTGGTATTTGTTTGTTTATTTGATGGAAGTCATGATCATTTATGCTTGTCATTGCTTGGACCTCTAAGTGCTGTGGTTGTAAGTTGGCATCGTGCTAATAGTGTGGTGTTGTAGGAATTCATCATTTTGTTGTGTTTTGGGTTTGTGTTTTTTTTTGTTTTATTTTGTTTTAGTTTTTAATTGCGCTTTTTTTTTTTTTCTGGTGGGAAAGTGTTGACAGCTTAAACCATGGTATACATTTCCATTATTTTGCTTTTTTACTCTCATGCATAATAAGAAGTGTTTCAGATTTATATTTTGTTGATTGATGTTATCTGCATTGACACTTCCCAATCTGTCACTGATGTTTATGCTGTACAGTCAAAATCCACAGGGGGAATCCAGCCACATGCAGCATGAAGCTGAGAGAGAAGAAATCTGGGCTCACACTACGAATGCATTCCAAGCAAAAATTTTAATATTTGGTAGAGGAAGATGAAAAGATGGAACAAATGATTCCTGTTACATCTTGATGGGTGTATCACTATTTAGAGGACCACTTTCAGCATTTTCATCATATTATTTGTTGTTACTGTGAGTTCAGGGTGGAAAGATGAACATCTTGACTTTCCTGGTGATCTTAAAAAAATGTTGCTAAAAGAGGGCAGGTTTTCTGTCATGTAACAGCACAGCTGCGTGCTGCAGTGCAGTTGTGCATGAATCGAACCAGGGCTAGTAAGAGAAGAACTGTGCAGAGCAGTGCAGAACTACATAGGCCTCTTCTCATGGCTTGGAAATGGAAATGAAGAACAGGATTTATTACCCATCCTGTAGTTAAACAGTGAAGTACCATAAGTGTTCCTAAGAAGTCGTTTCTGTCCAGGTTTGCACCAATTAGTCACTCTGGTTCTAAATTTAGACCAAACTCAGTACACAGGCCTGAGTAGTGAACATACAGTAAAAGGAGAGTTAGGTGAGGGTAGCTTTCTGTATGAAGTGTGTATTGTCTCTTGCTTGTGTTCCATTAGGACAACAGAACTAAATACTCAGTATTTGACTTGCTCCTGTGAGGGAATCTGGTCCTTCTACTTCCTCCTCTCATGAGAAATGGAGCCAGGGAAGGAAAGGCTGGTCCAGGCTCCTCTGTGTTACAGTGATGGCTCCTCCTCAGTGTGCAGTCTTTGTGCTGTCTCTGACTTGCACTCTGGAACAGAACTACCCAAGAGTGACAAATTTTTTTAAAAGGATTAAAACAACTCTTCTTGCTACCTCTTGCTGTTTGCTGAAGCACAGCTTGATCAGCTCAAAAGTCATGCCCCTTAAGTCACATATTCTTTCAAAAGAACCTGGGGACTCAATAAATGGTGGAAATGGGGGAAAAAGGTGTCGGCATTGTAGTGTTCCCAACTTTATCTACACTTCTACAGCCATACCAATAGACTTGCATAAGGAAGACCGCCCAGTGCCTTAAATGTGCACTGCCTGGCAACTGTCAGAGGTTTTTCTCTCACACTCCAATATGTAGTGAAGCAGATGTATTAGTCAAAGTGAAAAATGTAATACAAAACTGACCTCCCAGTACATTTAAATCCTGAGATGGAGAGCAACTAAAATGATGGACCCAGGTTGATCATAAAATTTTTAGTTGTGTGTTTTGAACTTTAACATTTGTGCTCCGAAGCAGAGGAGTTTGAACCACACCACAAAATGAATAAAAATATCTCCTAGAATGTTCCACCATACTCAGTGTTGCTGGAAAATTCACAGTATCCCTTAATTTCTTATACCTCACCTTTTTATACTTACTGATGGGAGTTGAGAGGAGGCCATGAGAAAGAGTGTACTGATATTCTGTGATATTCTAAGAGTGTAGACGGCCATATGTTAACCTACATATCCCTGAACCTGAACCAGTCATCCAGATCCTTCCAGGATCTGGAGTTTAGAGGGCCATTGTCTCTTTCCCATTTTCCTTTTACATAAGGTACAGCACCGCTTCTTGAAGCCAGTTTTGGCTGTTAATGCCCCCTATTTGGAGTGGTCTTGTCAGCTTTAGTGATACCTGGCCAATGGAGCCCCACCAAAAAGTCCCTTGGCAGTGTAGTCTGTACAGCCTCAAGTGTACTACAGTCAATTAAAACCTCCCCATTGCATTTACATTCACTTTAAAATGAAACATACCCAATCATAAGCTAAATGCATCTACAAAAAGAGGCTAATATTTGCTCGTGTTTTCTGCATAGAGGCCTGGGAAAGTGCATCTTTCCCCTATTTCCCTTCAACGCCAGAAAAAATCCCCATGTTACTGGTAAGCACTTTGTGAAACTGGTAACTTACAGTGCTGTATCTACAAGGAAGGGACTGTTTTTTAAGAGAATTGTCCCTGCTGTTTGAAAAACAATCTTCATGGCCAGCTCTGAGGAAAGAGTTGTGAAATCTGCCTTGACTGGTGTAATTCCATGAATGAAACCCCAATCTGACTGCTGTTGCAGCTGTGGCTGTGGGATGTCACTGCAATTGTTCCATCAGAGGAGTGTTCATGGTGGCAAAGCCAGGACAGTTCCCTGGCTATGAGCAGGAATCACTATGTGATACTTGTCTGTTCCATTCTGGGGTGACCCCTGAGGTGTAAAACATGTTTGTTGTGTATTTAAACTGATGGCAGAGCCTGTAGAGACCTTTTGTTCAGATGGAGAAGTTGTGGTGCTCTCAGGTAAGTCAGCACAAGCAGCACAGCTAGTCTTTCCACTTTGTAGTGGTCGCTGGTTAGGGTTCAATATGAAGGGAAGGAGGAAAGATACTATTTGTGATTATTTAGAAGAGATGCAAAATAAACCAAAACCTGTAGTAACAGATGTGACACAGGAGGGCTGTGCTGTACTTAACCCTGTTAGAAATTCAGAAGAACTGAAGTATGCAGTTATATATTCTTTTCCTACTCACATGTTTTCTCTCCTACTCCTTCAGTTAAAAAAAAATTATATTAAGAGAGCAGAACTAGAGTGGGAAGTGTGTCAGAAAATCAGGGATCTCCTCACCACACCTGGGAACTGTACAGAAAAAGGAGATGTGCTGTACCATGTGTTAGAGTTGGTTTCACAGTTGGAAGACAGTTGGGTTTACAGCAAAAGTTTGTCATCTGTGACCACTGTCCTGCTTCTGTGTTTACTAAGGGCATTCTGGCACAGATGCCAAAAGTTTTCATGCCTAGTTCTTGTGTGGCAGATCACTTCCTGAGCAGCAGCGTTGGGGTGAAACTAATAACCTGCTTTCCAAAAAGCTGCTCCATTCCAAAATTTTTTGTAAGTATGGAGTCTAAGTTGGAGAGAAAAATCCTACCTCAAATCATGTTGTATCAGATAAATGAAATACTGAATTAACATACGTGATGTCCCAGATGTAATTTGAGTTGCTGAGGTCTGAGGGCTTAGTTGAATCACGGCACACTGACCTTGTTGATGCAACTAAGGTGATCATTCAACAGTGAATCTCTCACTCTCTGTTGGAAATGTTGGCTAATATTTTCAAAAGTGATGATTTCAGGTGCCTCTCATAAAACTTTCATTTGTGGATTTCTTAAAGGAGCCTAAATTGCAGAGGACAGTCCTGAAAGTCAGGATGCTAAGGTGTCTGAGGATTGACCTTCAGAACTAGAGCCTCTTATAGTTGTCAAATATTTCTTGAACTTTTTTCTGTAGTTTCTAGACTTACAGGAACATGAATACAACATTTCCATTAGTTTGAAATGTGTAGAGTACTGTTTTACCTCCAGTTTGCTGAATACAGGACATTTTTAAGGCAGGCACATTTCTGTATACAGTTCACTGAGAGTAATTCACAAAGTAATTGCTTTACACAGTAGTTCCAATTCATTTAATTGTTCTAACAAGTGTAGTAAGTAGAAATGCTTATTATTATGGTTTTAACTATCAAGTCTTTCTTTGGATCTCTCAGCAGCAGGTGGTGAAACAAACCAGGCTCCTGGTGTATTTAAACAAGCAAAGGAAAAACTCTCAGTGAGTAAAATCATCATTCATCTTTATAATCTCCTTTTGTCCTTATTTCAAATCTTTTTGTGTTAATGCAGTAAGTAAGTCTGTGTTCCATTTAAAATTTTTCTCCCACTTAGCATTTGTTTTCCATATTCATTATTCATTTAGAAAGGTAATTAAAACAACCTTTTCTGAATAACCCCTGAATTACAATCCTGGGTAGTAGATGATGACAGTTTGCAGATCCATAAAGGGCACGTAGACTCCAGACTGCAGCAGTTGGATGTTGTTCAGCATTCTGAGCCAGGTTATGGCTTTGGGATAAACTGTGCCTTGGCCCTTTCTGCAGCACCCAGTTGGTACTGCCACCATGCTGGATTGCTGTGTAGACAGAAACCTTCCCCTGGGACTCACTGGGTGTCTTCTGATGCACCATTACATAGCCGTGCATTCTGCAGAGGTCATGCCTATGTAAAAGTTATTGGCCAGTAGCATTTTATATGCCATTAAGTGCTTTCTGAATGGCCATTTCCTGGACTGATGATTCCTGTCTGTGTTTCGACTTGACAGTTATGTGCCCTGCTTTCAGGGCTCTCCAGCCTGTTCTACTCCCTGTGTCAGGCTCTCCTCTGCTAAGTTTCCTTCATCAAATCCCGCAGGGCCTCTCTGCCCTGCTCCCAAGCAGACCCTACATTCTTCCTGCCCCTTCACTCCAAAATCCACAGGAAAACGACCTCCTTTCACTATCCCCTATGCAAATATTTTTAACACCAGGCTGACACACACTAATTTGCATCTACAGCATGACAATACTTTGTCATTGTTAGCCATCATCAACAATGGAGCAGTTCCCTAGGATTCCTCTAAATTTGCTAATATATTCTGCATCTGATTTGTTTCATCTGTCTAACCAGATCGTCAATTCTTTGGGGAACAAAAAGCTCTGTCTCTCAAAGTGCTACACATTATTTATGAATCGTAAGAAATTGTTAAGGGTGATAGCAGTATAACTCAGGAGGCCTTGGAGGAGCTGAGAAATTTAGAGCTGAATTCATCTGTAGAGTCTGAGATTTCATGTGTTTTTTCAGGTCTGACCCATTTCAGCTCATAACTGCTAAAGCTTCTTTACTAGTACAGTGAGAAATAGCTGGACAAGTTTCTGGTCTGAGTCAGCAGCATGGTTTATTCCTGTCTCTTCTTGGGGGATGATGAACACAAGAGAAGTCAATACTAGCCCATTCTCAGAGGCAGCTGTGTTCATGGAGTGATCTAAGCACAAGCACTGCAAAATCATTCTCTGAAATTACCTGTTTCCTACACACCTTTCTTGTTCCTGTCCCTTACATAATAGCAAAGATCATAAGTCTGTTTCCTGCTTACTTTCTCTCCCTGTTGTCTCACTTTTCAGATTGCCATGGTCACGCAGCTCTTGGACATTTTCTTTTCCGTGCCTTAGCTTCACCTCTGCTTTTACAAAGACCTTTCCCTTTTTGTTGTTGTGTTTCTTCCTGATTTTCAGCTTTTATGTCCTTCAAGTGCAGTCTTTTCCTTTCTACTGGTAATGTTAGATCATCCGACCTGGTCAGTTTTATTACCCATCTTCAAACTCCATCTTACCTACTGCTTTGCAGAACAAGTTCAGGAAAGGCTAAGCAGTTCCGTCTGCTGGAAGGTGCTGCATACCTGTGGTACAAGATGATGAGAACATTGGTCACGTGTTAGGAACACCTCCTAAATAAAGTGAGGTTTCTGCATCCCGACTCTAGTAATCCCTGAGCTTTAGTCAGGGTTATGTACATCCTGTGGACAGCCAGCACTTCCAGCCACATGAATTCTTGCAGAGAACAGAGGTAATATATTGCTAACAGAGAATGAGAATAGTTTTCTGGTTAAAGCACAGGCAGGGATTGAGGCATTGGGTTTCTTTGCTTGCTATGCCAGCCTCGAGAATGGCACTGAAATATGTTTGGGCCAGATTCTGCTGCTATCAAGTGCTCTGCTCCCTACACAACACCAAGGGGATCTAGAATGCAGTGACCTCAGAACAGTGCATTAGCTCCCGGTCATGCCTTTTCCCCAGTTGTCCCATTGAAAGATCTCAATCTTGTCTATCTTTAGCATCCCTGTTAGATGCACATATTCACAGAGAATGCTGTGTTCAATATGAGAGAAAAGGATGAGGTATGTAGCCTAAGCCAGATGCTTGTCAGAGCTGGACAACCCATTCTTTTCTCATTTTCCAATAAAGACAACTAAAGGAGTAACTTGTACACCTTTTCTGAACATTGAGACAGTCGAGGTGACTGACTTAGATCCAGTGCCACATTTCTCACGGCTGAAGTTCAGTACTAAATCCTATAATTACAGGCCAGTGGGCTTGCTCCTATGTGTAACTTCATGCTTGTTTGCATACAGAGAGAATTGGGATTACATTGCCAAGATAACAGCCTTGCAGTTGTTCTTTGAAGTATCACTTATACCTGTGGGAGAAAAACAAATGCTGCTTAAGCGAGTAGCCCTATTCTCTTTCAAGGAGATTCCTTTTTGCAAAGTAGTTAGTTGCTCTTAAGTGTCAACAAAGAATTTTCAGTCTGTCTTACTGGTGTTTAATTGTTCTTTCAATGGGGTGTTATCATTATTCAGAATCAGACACGTATCTGATCACAATAACACATCATGTTAGCCTTTTAACACTATACAGGTTTCCTCATCCCAGGACTCCATGTTGTCAGTATGAATATATGAATTTCTATAGAGTGACAACAAATGCACAGAATAGAGTGTTTGGGATGTGTTAGGGATTTTGCATGTACACAGTGGCACAAGAAGCAATGCTGTCTTATCCATTAGCCATGGTGGGAATACTGGTGTAACTTCGCTTTAAAGATTCCCACATTTTATTCTTGACTGTAGCCTGAAGAGTATTTCAGATACACCACTTGATGTTAAAGGACTAGGATCTCTAGTGCTCCTGTACTTGTTTCTAATGCAGCCAGCCAGTACTTGTACCAGCTAAATGCCATACCTGGCACCAGTTCTGTCCTATTAAAATACAATAAAAATAGCATCTGCAGAAAAAGGCACTTCCTAGAATCAGTAACTGTCCAGACTTAGATGGTTTCAGTCAAACAACAGAGAACTGAAGCCTTCATGCATGTCAGAACTGCATAGACACCATTACCAGACACAAGAAAAGTGTTAAGTCATAGCTTGGCTTTTTTTTATTTTTGCTTTTTTTTTTTTTTTTTGGTCCATGTTGCATGTATTTTCCTTTTGTCCAGCTTCATGTTGTATTTTGTTTGTTTTCTCATGACTAGACTGCCTCTTTGTCAAAGATTCCTGCCTCAAAGTCTAGAGCAAAGTCATTGCTTCCTCCAAGACCCAGCTCAGCTTGCTCATTAACTACTAAAAGGGCCACTTTTCTCGATACAGACAGTTACTCTGTGCGGCCCTCCTCAGCAGGCCCAAGAGACTGCTTGCCCTACTCAAAATCAGATGCTAAGGTAAGGTAGCAGAGTTGGTAAAGAAAGTTAGCTCAGAGATTGTAGGTGAACTCCATGGATCACATTCTCTACCCACTGAATTTGAGTAATTCTCTGCGAAGCTTACGTGTGAGATTATTTATATGCAGTGGCAGGAAAACTTACTATCAGGCTACAGGATTTGTGCTACAAAATGGATAAAAATGAAAGAAATTCTCCAGAGGAAACATAAGTGAAATAAATTAGAACTAGAAGGATGTTTCTGTTGATGATATGGATACTGCTTCATTGACAACTAAGAAGTTGCACCCATTTACAGGTGGGTAAGTGGCAAAGAGCAGCAGTACTAATTTACCTTCCAATTAAAAAAAAAAAAAAAGGTAATTTTCAACCAGTTAATATTCTTTGAAAACAAATTCAGTCCCAAGTGTAGGAGGGTATAGTAGAGTTCTAATCACCAGCAATAATGACAGAAGCCAAGTACTCTAGGAACCAAATTTTGTCTGTGCATGGGACCATGTTGAAGACCTTGCAGTATAAATTTCAAGAGATGTTTGGCAGTCCATCTTATGTTCCCCATGTTTACATTTCACTTGTGTTTCACACTGACTTCAATTTTCTATGTAATGTCATGGGATGTCTTTTTCTGGTTGGGACCCACTTGACATTTGTTTTTGGGAGGACTATCTTATGCAAGACTGTCTTTAGCTACCTATCCCATAAGTTCAGAAATATTCTAACATTCATGTCTATTGTTCTAATCATGGTAAAAAGAAAGTATCTGCTGATTTGAAAAAATAAGAAGATGAGCATGGAAAGAAATAAGACACCAGGAGCAATAGTCCTGCACTCAAAAAAGCTGTAGCTAAAAATTTGTCTCTGGAAAATAATTGGTAGTGTCTGAAAAATGCAAAAATCACATATCACCTAACAAGTTACTGTGGGGTGTATTGTGGGCACCAGCATTGCAGTTCAGATTTAGAATTTCTAGAGCTCTAGAGAATTCTTATACTTTCAACTTGCACTAAAAAAGACTCACTCCTTATTAAGAACCAAATGTGGAATCCATCCATATTTAGATCCAAGAGTATCTGTGCCCATCTTAAGTAGTGCAGAAGATGACAATTGGGTGTTTGATACAGTAAAGAAGCACTAAGGAGCTAAGCAGAGCATGAGAGATGGCTGGTGTGATTAGTAAACTGGGCTCATAGGATGAGGTTTCCCTGTCTCTATATAGGTTGAGAGAAATCACAGCCCAGAGAGTGAGTTTTGAAAACTAAACCTTCCTTTTTTATTTTGCTGCTATTAGGATGGAGTAAGCAAGAGTCCTGAAAAGCGTTCCTCTCTACCAAGACCTTCCTCTATCCTTCCTCCTTGGAGAGGTGTATCAGGAGACCGGGACAGGGAGGAGAACTCTCTCTCTCTCACAGCTTCTCTTTCTTCTTCAGTACGACGGACCACCAGTATGTTTTTTTTGCATATTAACTCTGTCCTTCTGCTGTGGGTGTCTCCCATCCTTGCTAGATTTGTCACATTGCTGTAGTGTTGTGTGCCCCTACCGTTTACACAGAGGGGTGGATCTGGGGTATGCTATTGAAGATCAGAGCCCTACACACTGCTTTTGTTCAGGTAACAAATGCTGAGCAGGAAGGGCTTGAAAGCAGGGACAGGATGCACCCTTTCCATGCTCTGCTCTGCCTAGAGCTGGGACTGCTCTTTAGTCTAATCACTGATACTAGAAAATGGATAATTTACAAACAGCAACAAGAAAAATGAGACAAACCTAAAGCAGGCAACATAAAATATTCTGACAGATCTTGGAAAAGGAAACTTAATAGTTATAGTCATTAATTGGCTGTTTCACAGTAATGACCTCCCTGTGCCCTAACCCTAGAGTAAAAACTCTGCTGAGAATTGAGGTGTTAGCTAGTGGAGAGACTCACTGGGAGAAGTTACAATAGTAAACCAGCAAGGTCATTTTATGAAGACCAGTGTTATCAAATCATAAGCCAAAACAAATTGAAGGACAAAGAGAATTTTACCAAATACCCTCAGAACTTTTAGCTAAATTTGCATTCAGCCCAGGCCTCATAACCTGGATGTGGCTTCTTGCTTTCCAATGGAAATTCCTCTGGTTTGTCTCTTCAGAAGGCAATCTCAGCCCTTTTAAAGGCAGTTTAAGTGAATTAGGTGATTAAATTCTACCAAAAAAGTCCTTTGACATTCTTGGGTGATGCTCCAAGGGGAAAACAGAGACTCTTTGTAAGCAGAGTGCCCCCCAGGTGGCACAGCAGCTTATTCTGCTGACTAGGAGTGAGAGGCCATTGAGCGTTTACCGATGTGGTGAGGGGCTGAAGATAAAACAGAAATATATCAAAGCTGCAGGGAGTTGGGAAAAAAAAATAATTCCCTTTCTGTCTCAGTTGGTGTAGTAAGAAGGTTCTGGCTTAGGGTTACTTTGGAGAGAAAGAAACTTCAGGGAAACTGAAGGTGAGAGTGGAGTATGTTCAATCCATCTAATAAGTCATGTGGAGCAGAGTTTCCCCTGCACCTCAGGGTGTCGAGTTTGGTCCACCATCATTATGTAAACAGAATGATTAAAAATACTTTAAATAAGATTTTTATTATTTCCACGTGATACTCTAGAGAGGCCCATTGGATTTACAATTCCTGAACATTAACAATAAAATAACAATAAAAAATATTATCATCTGAAGCTTTGTTTTAAGCAGCACATGGAGATATCTCAGCTTCTGTTTATACTTGAGTTACAAGCAGAGCTGGCTGCAGAAAGCACAGAGCCACTACTGACCTGACTCAGTGAAAAGGACTGGCAATGCGAGAAACACCAAATGGATATGCTGCAAAATGTTGCAGTATTTATTTAACTTGCATGCAGAATGAGACTTTTAATCAAGGTTGCCTCCTGTACTTGCTTTCTTTCACTGCACTAATGAAAAATAGCAATTGAATGTGAGGGACATCTGCTCATCCACATAACAGAGCTATGACTTGTTCATCAGCTGAATGCTCACCCAGGGTTCAGCTGCAGACACCAGATTACCAGCAGCAGTATGTGCCCAGCCAGGCACTCACAGCCTTTACTTTCAGGATTATGATCAGAATTTTTCCCATTCTCCAGTTTAATGCTCAAAGCAATTGAAATTGGTGACAGCATTCTCACCGGCTAATCAGATCAAGTCCCAGAGTTTAGATCCCAAGGGTGCTTCTTGTCCTTTCCCCAAAATGGGAATCGGTGTGATATTGTGCCTTGTTTAGCAGGCTTTGCAGGAGGCAGAGGGGTTGTGGGAGGTGGCATGCCTGTGTGACAGAGCAGAAAGATCAGGCTCCGTATGGGCAATTTACCAGCTCAACCACACGTGACAAGGTAAATCCTGTCAGGTTGATTAGCAAAGACACAGAGACAGCTATCCAGTCTGCTGTTCCAGCACTAGCACGGCCATTTTAGAGCTCTATCTCACTTGGCACACAGGCATGCAGTCCTGGGAAGTACAGAAGAAGAGCTGTATTTCTGTGGGAACTAATGTTGTTCATTTTTCTTGCATTTAGGATCAGAGCCAATTCGTAGCAGAACAGGAAAAAGTGGAACTTCTACCCCCACTACTCCTGGCTCCACTGCCATCACTCCAGGGACACCACCAAGCTATGCCTCCCGTACCCCAGGCACTCCAGGGACACCCAGCTACTCCAGAACCCCCCACACTCCTGGGACACCCAAATCTGCCATACTGGTTCCTACTGAGAAAAAAGTTGCCATAATTCGCACTCCTCCTAAATCTCCAGCGACTCCAAAGCAGCTACGAGTTATTAATCAGCCTCTACCTGATCTCAAGAATGTCAGGTCCAAAATTGGATCAACAGATAACATCAAATACCAGCCTAAAGGGGGACAGGTAAGGATTCCACTCTTTATGTTCATCCATATGTGATTTGGCCTTACGTGTGCACTTTTGGCATAAATATGGGATGAGAGCCATTCTGAGTTGCCTTGCAGCTGCTGCTTTTATTGTCCCTATGCATCGGTTATGTTAAATGGCAGGGGCCAAGACAATCTTCAGAAAGCATTTTGTCACCTGAAAACTAACAGTGCCTTAATGAGATCAGCTGAAAATTGCAAACAAGAGTTTGCACTCCATGTCATAGATGGGTTTCAGCCTGAGTCTCAGCAGCTGCTGCTTACTTAGTCTTCATCAGTATCAACAAAGGAAAGAGGCTTGTTTTAATTCAAGCAAGTTCAAATTGAACCTAGATAGATGTTAGCAGGGCTGCACAGCATCGTGACCTTTTGCTGTGTCATTTTATGTGACATATGCATTGTGTTGGGTGATGTTAATGAGGTTTGCAGCCTCCAACCTGGCAAATCCACCCCAATTTAAAGATGATGGTAGAGGGCAGATATTAGACTTAGCTGTTTTTCTTGCTGCAGGGTTTGAATAAGCAGGAACAGGTCTTAAATTGTATAAACTGCAGAGTGTATGTAATATTTTAAAAAGGTGAATGTGTAATAAAGCAGATTAGGATTTTCTGTTCTAACTGTCTGAAAGGACAAGAATTCAGAGACATGTTGATGCAATTAAAAGCTGAAAGAAAAGAGATCATTTCATACCTTCCAGAGTTATGCAATGAGGTGAATTTTCAGGAGGATTGCTTTTGGCTAAAGACTGAATATGTGTGTAGGAGGGTATAGAGTGGGTTGGGCTGGAAGGGACCTTAAAGATCATCTAGTTCCAACCCCCCTGACATGGGCAGGGATACCTCTCAATAGAGCAGGTTGCTCAAAGCCCCATCCAACCAGCCTTGAACACTTAGTTGCAGGAATGGGGCATCTACCATCTCTCCAAGCAACCTGTTCCAGTGCCTCACCACCCTAATAGTGAAGAATTTCTTCCTTATGTCTAATCTAAATCTACCCTTTTCCAGTTTCAAGCCAGTACCCCTCATGCTATTGATACATGCCCTTGTAAAAGTCCCTCTCCAACTTTTTTGTAGGCCCTCTTTAAGTACTGAAAGGCTGCTATAAGGTCTTCCTGGAGCCTTCTCTTCTCCAGGTTGAACAACCCCAACTCTCTCAGCCTGTCTTCATAGGAGAGGTGCACAAGCCCCCTGATCATCTTCATGGCCCTCCTCTGGACTTGCTCCAACAAGTCCACATCCTTCTTACGTTGGAAGCCCCAAAGCTGGACAAAGTGCTACAGATGTGGTCTCATGAGAGCAGAGTAGAGTGGCAGAATCACCTACTTCAACCTGCTCATCATGCTTCTCTTGATGCAGTCCAGGATATGGTTGGCCTTCTGGGCTGCGAACACACACTGACAGGTTGTGTTGAGCTTCTTGTCAACCAGCATCCCCAAGTCTTCGCCTCAGGACTGCTCTCAATTTATTCTCTGCCCAGCCTGTATTTATGCTTGGGATTGCATTGACCCATGTGCAGGACCTTGCAAGTGAAATCCTGAAATCCTGGTACCGCAGACAGAACTTACCAAAGTTTGGAAAGGACAGTAAAGATGTAGGCTTTCAAGCTAAACAGAAGCTTTTGGAGACTGAGGAAAGATAGATAGGAAGTACCATAAATCTTCCTGAGGTATGGTGTTTATGCCTTCCTCTGAAGAGTCTCAGTTATGCTAAAAATGTGGACAACTCAGTCTTGTGGGTGTAAATAATTATGCTGATTGACAGCTGCCTAAACATAAGCCAGCAGTGTGCCCAAGTGGCCAAGAAGGCCAATGGCATCCTGGCCTGTATCAGGAATAGTGTGGTCTGCAGGAGTAGGGAGGTGATCTTTCCTCTGTACTTGGCTTTGGTGAAGCCACACCTCAAATACTGTGTCCAGTTTTGGGTCCCTCTCTACAAGAGGGACGTTGAGGTGCTGGAGAGGGTACAGAAGTGGGCTACAGAGCTGGTAAAGGGTTTGGAGCATGTGTCTTATAAGGAAAGGCTCAAGGATCTGGGGCTGTTTAGCCTTGAGAGAAGAAGGCTGAGGGGAGACCTCATTGCCCTCTACAACTACCTGAAGGGAAGTTGTAGTGAGGTGGGAGTTGGTCTGTTCTCCCTGGTGACAAGTGACAGATCAAAAAGAAATGGCCTGAAGTTGAACCAGGGGAGGTTCAGGCTGGATATCAGGAGGCATATCTTTACAGCAAAGGTTGTCAGGCATTGGAATGGCCTGCCCAGGGAGGTGGTGGAGTCACCATCCCTGGAAGCATTTAAGAGGCAGTTAGATGTTGTGCTTAGGGACGTGGTTTAGGGATTTTGATAGGGCTAGGAATAGGGTTGGACTTGATGATCTTGAAGGTCTCTTCCAGCCGAAACTATTCTATGATCAGCATCCCTGAGCATCAGCATAAATCCATTCAATATGCTTCTCCCTTCCCAGCCTTATAAAGTCATTGGAAAATGAAAAATGCTGCCCCGAGTTCTAGTAACTTTACTCTGTGGGAACCAATTTGGGAGCACTTTGAGTGCATTTTTGCAGGAGGACTTGAGTGTGAGCACTGCAAGGTCTCCAGCAGTACATTTCCTTTTAAATACTGTAATTGGAGCCTTGAAATTTCTTTAAGTGCTTTATTTTAGAAATAGCTGGGGTTTTGGAATGAAGTCATATAAAGTTATGGTGGCACTTCACAATTTTAGGAGACTTTTAGCCTGCCAAATTGCAGCCGTGGTGTTGGTGTGTGGGGAGCCTCTTCCTCGGCACGGCAGCAATCATTCCACCAAACTGCAGGCTCTAAATCGCAGCTATCAGCTAGAGCAGTGGAAAATGAGAATAGAGGTTTTTATGACCTTTCATGAACAGGACTATGAACCTGTCACTTCTGAAGTTTTACAAAACATCCCCTTAAGAAAGGGAATTGGTGACATTTTATGTGAGCAGATATCATTAGTGATCTCAGCTGCTGGTGGCTTGGGGAAAACTCACTATGTTCTGCGTAGAACTGAATTTCACAGTTGTAATTTTCCCCCTTACCCAAGTCATAAGAGAAGAAGATGTATGAGTGCGGGAAAGCAGGGTGTGAGTAGCTGGGTGTTTGTTCTTCTCCTTATCCCACTCTGGAAGTCACCACTTAGTGATTCTTTCATAGCTATTAACTTTAACTGCTGGGGGTTTTTTGATTATTTTTTTCTTTCTTTTTTTTTTTCTTCCCTTTTTTCCTTTTTTTTTTCCTTTTTTTCTTTTTTCTTTTTTTTTTCCTTTTCTTTTTTTCTTTTCTTCTTTCTCTCTTCTCTCTGTCTTACGGAGAAACTATTACTTGCTAATCATTTATCCTAACTTGAGCACCCCACCCAGCACCACCAGCTGAAACTTATGCTTGGGACTAGAATTGAGATCAGCTCCCTGGGAGGTACCAGGACAGATCTCAGCGCCAGAGAATGTCTTCACAAAGCAAAACCTTCGTGTTCAGCTGTCATTTATATTTCTTGCAATAATTTAAGGTCTTCAGAAATTGACAAACCCCCCGTGAAACCAAGGCTCTGTTGACATAAAACAGATGACTCAAACTCATCAGTCGCATCCTTTGCTTGGGCTTCACGGGGAGAAGAACAGCAAATAAATCCAGTGAAGAGCCAGGCTCACTTGTGAGCTCCCTCCCATAGGTGCATTTGTATCCAGAGGGAATCTTTGGGAAAGCCAAAAATCAAATCTGAGAGAAAGAATCGGCAGCTGAAATATGTTTTTAATAAAGCAGAAAGCAAAGATACCCTCTCAACCCAAGGGATCGTTTTGGCTCTGTCAGTTTGTAAATGTGTTTAGGTCTCTAATGGCTTTGCAAGTCTATGTGCAGCTATAAATCTGTCTCCTCAATGCACTCCACTAGCAGGCTTGGTTTTCCTGCTGTGCTGTGGCTTTTGGCAAATATTCTGCTGTTTTGACTTCCCTGTAGTTCATATCCCAGTAGTGCATAGGGGAGCGTTTTGGTTCAGAATGCTAGCATGGTTTTTAAGGCAGTTCCATCTCCCACTCTTACAGCATGCTGGTTTGGTTCACAGCAAGTTTTTGGTGCAGGTATCCTAAATTTCCTTTGCGGGAAACAAAATCTGGTGCTCTGCTTCAGATGTGCACCAAATGCACTCCCCAAGAGACCAGAGAGGTATCTTTAGTCCACATATGTAGCGAAGCTTATGGGCCACCCCGAACCCTCCCAGCTCAAATTGTACAGTTAGTGTTTGATGGTTTTAACCTACTGTCTTCTCCTGCCTTTGCACCAGATTACTTGCACGTGTGGGCCTAACATCTAATGTCCACATTGGTCTTTCCATTTTTCTGGTTACTGTGCTTCTTTGCCACCTTCACCTCCTTGTGATGTGTGTATGGCACAGGAAATGAAGAAGGGGAGGCGAAAAAAAACCAACAAACCCAGCATCATGTCATACTTTATCTCTGCTTTATAGGGAAAAAAAAATCTTCCTGTATGTGCCGTTCAAATGTTTGGGTGTTGTTATGAAGATAAATACATCAAAGCATTTAGAACTGGGCAAGGTATTTAGCTGGAAGAGCCTTCCCTCTCTCCCAGGCACCATTGGGCCAACAAGCTGTCAAGGGGAAATGAAATGTATCATCCTTTCATAACTAAAACTCTTCAGAACTTTTGTTCCAAGAAAATAATTAAGGTAATTTGACATTGCAGTCTTGATCCAGGATGTATACCCTGTTTCTGGCTGCCTGTCTGCAGTGCTGGAATTTGAGACCACTAAATTTATGATCCAGTTTACACATCCTCTTAGTGTTTATATATGGGAAATTTCAAGCAATGTAGTTTACTTTTTTTTTCTCTTTTTTTTTTTTTTTAAATTGATGAAAAATTCTGGTGGCTGTGTTACCCATGGTGGATGAAATTGGGCCTGAGTTACACTTGGCATCTTTAAGGCTAACCAGGAGTGTGCCTCACCACACCATAATATTTATGAAGTATAATATTTTTCATGTCAGTGCTGTATTGTGTGTATCTCTTTTTTCCTTTGTACACAGCATTTGCTTTAATGGTCAAAGGAAAATGATAGGAATATATTTCTATAGTAGAAACGATTTTAGGACCTTGTAAAGCCTTTTTTTGTTTTTCCTTTTCTTTTAAGAAAAACATACTTGACTCTGACCCTCTCCAGGAAAAATACGAAGCCTTTTTCTGTGTATGTCAGATTTTGAATGCTAAGATACCTGTTCCTCAAGGGTCAGAAGGCTGTTTCTCCTTGTAATCACAATGATGATTTTCTGGCTTTGTAAAGGTTAAAAAGTTCTACTTTCTAGGTTTTGGTGGGTTCCAGTATATACCTGTTGTGTTTTCCAAACTGAGGGCAGGTTCCCTGGGAAAATGTTGTTTAAAAGGAGCAAACCAGCTAGTGAAGCTACCTGATGGTGTTGAGGGTCCTAGCAAGGTTGTCAGTTGGAATGGCAGAAGTATGTGTTAAGTACGGTATATGTTCGTTGCTTACGTGGTAGAACTGTGAGCTGCTATGGTATGGCCTGGTTGGATTAGCTCAGATCACTTGTCTCAAATGATACTTATTTTATAGTCTAAAAGTCGTCTCTGATGTTAAACCCATCAGGAAGGCTTCACATGTAGGCTAGAATGACACTCTCCTGAGACCAATCCATCTTGTGTGCTTTAAGAAACATCTTGGTATAGGATCAGGCACTTCTGTACGGTGCTGACTATAGAGGAGCCCACCTGGCTTTTTTTAGACTAGAGGCAAAACTTTTCAATGATGGGTATCAGGTGAGAAAAGCTCCTCCTTCTCTCACATGACAATGTTTGGAAGAGACCCACTGCGTTTCGGAGTCTTGCACATTTCACAGACTTTTCAGAGCCTCCCTTGCCTGATTTATCGGTTTTGTTTTGTTTGGAGGTCCCAGTATTTGCCCAAACCCCTTCCTACACCTCTGTTTATATGAACAGAATTTAACCCATGCCAAGTTTAATCACTAATGACTTTACTGAGCCATTCATGCATTAAATCAGCTCCTCCTTCAGCATAAATTTCTTGTCCAGCTTTAGGGGTAAGGAGGGAAGGAGTATAGAGCGCTAATTGAAAGTGAGCAGATGCTCTTGAGCCGAGGCTTTTCATCTTGGCCTGGTGCTGGGAAGTGTTACAGGAAGAAATCTGCAGTCCTTTTGCGTGAGGCTGCAGTTGCACTGCTGGTTTGGGGAACCCGTTGGGATATGCCTGCAGATACGGAGTCTGGCCTCTCACCAGCCAGAGAATGTCTGATGCAGGACACTACCTGGAGAGCATTACACCATTACACTCTCTTGAGACTCTGAAAAAGTACTTTAGATCCTTGGTTGTTGTTTTTCCTTCCTTATTTCTTCTTTCTGGTAGCCCCTATCTTCAGTTCTTGTCAAATACAGAACAGGGCTAGATTTTCCTGACGCAAACCCCCAGTTGGTTATATTTATTCTAAGAAAATGTAATGTATAAAGCTTAGGAGCTAGGACTGTGAGAGGGATGTTGTTTCTGCTCTGCAGGTTGTCTTCAGACATTAAACAAAGCTTTCAAGTTGGAAAGGAAATGGCACTATTTTAAAATTGTACAGAATAGCTAGGATTGAAAAAATAATTTGGAAATAATGAATCATTGGGTATGTATAAACAGAATGTTATGGAGTAAAACAGAAATATAATTCAAATAATATACATGTCTAAATAAAATGAAGTTGGAGCACAGCTCCTCTGTTCTTATTGAACAGACATGTTTTGACAGTATTGAAATTGAAAAGTAAAAACAATTATCTTGGAATTTTACCCATTAAGTTTTTGCTGAAAAATAGATATTCCATTGCAGTACTCCTGTTTTGGTAAAAGTGGATTTTGCAGTGGATATCATTCCTGTTGAGAAAAATTTCAAAAATGATTGTGGGATTTTAAGCATTTTTTGCCTGTCAAAGTTCAGCCACAGGTAGAATAAACCTATGCAGGGTAATCAGGGAGTCTGCTGTTGTTAAACACAAAATGCAGTTACCATTGTAACATGAGTATCTTCTCAGGTAGCAACAAGTGTTGGACCTAAATGAACATTTGGCCAAATATTTGTATTTTGGAGTCACCTGGATAAGGATCAATTTTCTCACCTGTCTTTTTAATAATGCCCTTAATTGCAGAAAAAGTTTAAGCATCTTGTGAAGTCCAACTCTTTCTCTGTAAGGAATGTCATGAGACATTTGAAGTCTGTCTTAGGCACCTGAGGATGAGATTAGGTTTCAGAAGCACCGTGGTGATCTTGCTCTAGGTATATTTGCACCCTTGGGTATCTGAATACTTTTCAGATGTACTCTGTGTGAATGAACAAAGGAATGCTTTGCTGACCTTCACAGGTACTCGGCATGTTTTGCTTCACATCTGAACTTTGTGTGATCTCAAGTTCACCTCTGATTCTGAAAACAGTATTTTGAACTGAATAAAGCAAATTGTGTTTTCAGTTTCCAAGTCCATCCGGTCCTGGCACATCCTTGCTTGGGAGAGCTGGTGCTGGGTGAGGTCTGGGAAAGAACAGCAGATAGCAGCACATTTCAGTTTACCTTCCCCATCAGTTTTGGGCACGGAAGGATTTAAGAGCTCCAGGGGTTAGGCCTGAACATAATCCAACTGACAGTCCCTTGGTGAGCTGCCAGTGGGAAACCTTGCTATGCTAATATGATGGGTCTTTCTTTTAAGGTTGACTTTCATTTGATCAATTAATGGTAGTGAGCTAGAAAACTTGTGGTTTTGCAAAGTCAATAAATGGTGCCAATGTGGAATGATGTTGTTACAAACTCCTTATTGCTGAGCAAACAACGCAACTTCCAGTCCTGACATTTATTGGCAGCCAGAACCCATGTATAACTCAGTATTTTTTTCCTTCTACTGTGAAAGAGGCATAAATAAAACATTGGGCATTTACAAAATGATGCAGGCAGAGAGAGTTTGATTAACCTAACTCAAGGCAGCTTTTGAACAGAATATATGAAGTTAAAGCTCTGATTGCGTTCGGTGCCATTTACCTTTCACGGTCGCTCATTTTGCCATTTTCTGGCACCAAAGTCAAAGTGACAGTTCTTGTAGATGGTTGGAAGGAGGATCCGGGAAACTACAGGCCTGTCAGTTTGACTTCGGTGCCAGGAAAGCTCATGGAGCAGATCATCCTGAATATCATCACACAGCACATGCAACACAACTGGATGATGGGGCCCAGTCAACATGTCTCTATGAAGTGCAGGTCCTGTTTGACTAACCTGATCTCCTTTTACAACATGGTCACCAGCTTACTGGATGAGGGGAAGGCTGTGGATGTTGTCTATCTGGACTTTAGTAAGGCCTTTGACACCATTCTTCTAGAGAAACTGGCTGCTTGTGGCCTG
>WTSP01006044.1:56295-76165 GCA_025331215.1 Actenoides lindsayi
TGTGCTTAGGGACATGGTTTAGTGGTTTTGATAGGGCTAGGAATAAAGTTGGACTTGATGATCTTGAAGGTCTCTTCTAGCTGAAACTATTCTATGATTCTAATCTATGATTCTATGTTGACTTCTTTTTGGTAAAATTATCTGAGCATTTCATATTGATTCTGGACACAACCCCATGATGAAAACACCTGGTTCCCCAACCTCCCTTTTACTTCCCTGAGACTGCTGAGTTACAACCATGGCAATGTGAGCGCTTTCTGAAAGGTTCACTTCTCAACTATGTCCAGGGATGGGACATCAGGGTGAATAACATACTCACCCATTCAGCTGTTCCACAAAGCTGGGTTGCACAGTGTTTCCAGATCAGATACTTTTATGTACATCTGAGTTTTGCAATTCATAGTGGTACATAGAGCCCAGTGAGGTTTGCCTAATGATGTCTCAGAAAAAAACATAATAAATTGGTTCAAAGCTTATCATTGCGACCCTTTGCCTACTGCACATCTTCCAGAGAAAATAAAGCAGGCTCGTATTTTAAACAGTAAGGTATCTCTTAGGTGTTGATCCTGTTTTCATGGTAATTTACCACATTCAGTGCTTTCCAGGATTTGGACAGTAGCCAGTTACTCAGATAAAGTCAGGAAAGTAATGCCTCAGCAAAGGTTCTTCTGCCTTTATTTGATAAAGGTTTGTGTAATTATTTTGTATGGGAGTTCAGGTCCCCTTTGACATACGGCGTAGCAGATGGGAACGGTGTGCAGTGGCTCCAGGAGGCTCGGAGCACAAGTTCAGACTGTGCATCTGGATTAACATTCCTTATAACGGGCCCAGTTCCTGGGCGTGGGCTCAAAACCAGCACCCTGTTAGCCTGTCCTCCTCCTCCCTGTTACTCTCTGTGGACTGCGTATAAGACCAGAGGCCACAGCAAATTGCATTTCTTGGTAAACACCCCACCTAGACAGCTACATTTCTGCAGCAGTTCTGTAGAGTTGCACAGTCTTTGCTGAGTAAGTGAAGGATGGCACAGCAGTTGACATCTTGCTCTTTTGGGGATCACAGGGGAAATCTGCTGGGCAGACATGTCGCTGAAGCTAAAGCATTTTTTAATTCCCAGTGGTGTGTGGCCACTAAGCTGTGAGTTGGGCAGAGAGAGAGTCACTGAGTTTTTCATGTCTCCTTTATGCCATAGCTCAGTCTAAACAAGAAGGTTTGGGATTAATCCTTTTCCAGTTTCTGCAGTTGATTTTTACTGGGTCTTTGAGAGGAACACATGAAAGCTAATTTCATTTCCTTGTGTCTGCTCACTTCCTAACTGTCTGGTGGCAAATGTTGCACTAGCTGAAATGAGCTGTTATCTGCTATCTGCTTTTAGTGATGATGCACAAAACAAAGTTGCTCAAGTCTTATAACCTGAACTGGAAATGCTGATAGCAATAACCACAGGAAAGACAAGCAGACAAAAAGCCATCATATATCTGAGTAAGTTAAGTACATAAACATGACATGCAAATCATTAAAGGAATACAGATAGGCAGCCCAAAGTGTCATTTGGAGACAGACTATCCTTCTACCAGAGGTGTATCTGAACCAGCACAAGGTCTTGTCCTAGCTTACAGCTATCCTAGGAAGAGAGCCACACTCTGAAACTGCCAGAGGCTGAGGTACAGAATTGAAGAAGCAGGGGATGTTTGAATGCTAAGTAAATCAAGAAATACAGTGCTTTGAATTCCTTCAAAAGCACATCAGGTAACAGACTGATTTTACTTCAGCTCTGATTTGCCAGGCAGAGAAACAAAGGAAAAAATCACTCCACCTGCCTGGGGGGGGTTGGGGGGGGGGGAAGATCCTGTTTCTAGAGGAAGAAACAAGCTAACTTTACTCTGCATTAAGCTCCTACTAGGAATAGATGGCTTGAGATATGTTTAATTGGTATTCTGCAGTCTGGAGAAATGGGGGCTTCTCTTCTCTGTGATGCAGCCAGTAGGTGGTTGTCTGGTTTTCTCTTTATAGCAGAGTATGGTGAAATGTATCATTCTTGGCAAAGCTCAGAGGCAACTTGCTCATGGGTATGTCTGCTGGGCTTCATATGGATTTTCACACCACATCAGCTGTGGAGGAAATGCTGCGCTTTCAGAAGTAACCCATTTGCATCTGTTATTTCTCAGACAGCCCAAGGGAAACATGGGGAACTGGGGGAAGGGGTTTGAAATCTGATTCAGATGCCAAGACCGAGGGTTTTTTTTATTTTTGTTTGGATTATTTTTCTTCTTGAAGTTCTATCTATGGTTATGGCTTATACTGTATCAGAGTACAAAAGTACAAATTGACTCTTTTCATTACTGACCAGACAGAGTATTTCTAAAGCATCATAGGCCAGCAAACAAAGATAAAACCAACCTAGATTTCTTTTTATTTAATCTTAAAACATATACCTAAAATCTCAAGTATGGATAAGAACTTCAGTGGATGTGAATCAGCATAGCTTCATCAAAATGAATGGAGCTGTACAGACTAGAATGCCATGGAATCAAGAGTCATTTTGGTTGTAATAGACCAACTATTAACCCAGCACTGTCTGGTCCTACATATGTAAGGTTTAAAACATCACTAACTATAGTAAGAACCAGGTACCTCATAAGAAGTAAAATTAAAGAAGGAAAATTAAATACCTAAGCCATGTTGAAGTTTTCCTTGAAGGTTTTTAGGAAGGTTCAGGAAGAACTCCACCATCTTCCCTAAACTGTAGAAAATAAAGTGCAATTAGTTATGGGTCAGAAAGTCTGAATGAATTGATGACACCACTATTCAGTAGAATGTGTCCAGAAATCATAAAAGTACTGTCAAGGAGAGTAGGCATCTGCATTAGATGATAAAATAGACTGACATGGGGAAGGATAAGACTTCTCAGAGCTGGGCAGAGGAGGAGGTTTGGATGAGTATCTGTTGCCTTTTTTACACAATTTTTTGTTAGCCTTAAAATCAGTTTGGATGTCAGAAAAGATTCCCCCACAACACCCACACACACCCACCCATCATCACAATTTACAACCCAGTCTGTAGAGAACAGTAGATTCCTGAAGTGTTCTCTGTCTCAGCCCCAGCCTGCCAGGATGCCCAGTCAGTGCAGAGACAGACAGGTCTGGTGGTGCACCGGAGCTGAGCACCTCCTGGGAGCTTGAGATGGAATCTTAGAATTCCTCTTCTTCCAGTTTCACATGTCTTTGCACCATGTCCTAAAGGGTAGTAGAGAAGATAGGCCTAACAAAAAGTGCCACCTGAGCTGTTGCTGGGTCCCTTTCTGTCTTCCATCTCCTTCTAGCACATCATGCACTTTTCTCCAATACTTTGTGACCTGTGGTATAGTTGAGCCAAAACCACTTTGGCCCGAGTTAAGGGAATGTCTCTGCTCAGGAAATAACAAACTTATAAGGTTCAAGCTTTGGTGTTTTCCCCAGCCAGAGCCACAAGAGGCAGCTGTGTGGGGAGATGTGGATTGACACTGGAACATAGCTCATGTTAAAGTACTTAGCTAATGAGACTGGGAGTCAATTGTTTCCACACTGTTAGCTGCATTCATTGGAATGACTGTGAGCATTTACCAAGTCAACAGTTCACAACTCTAAAATAAGTTAATCTCTGTCAGTCTGCTTTTGATTTATTTATACATTCCTGGGTTTGTGGATTTACAGGGTGTTTGAAGGGATTTGTTCTGGACTGAAAATTAGAAATTAATTTGTCCCTTGTTAATTGCAGGTCTGCAAATGCAAAGAAAAATTAGGATTTTCAGGCACACCTTCAAAACTCTGTCATAGCTCAAACCCATAATTTTTAAGTTTTGAAATTTAGAATTTTGGCCGATGATTGCAGATTGTACAGAAATAACATCTTGCAGCTCCTGTGTTCAGACCACTCATTTAATGGAAGGCTTGCCCAAATACAGTCTGTACAGTTAAGTCTTGAGCTACTTTGCATAAAAAGCAAGCTCTTCCTGACTCACGTTTTAGAAAACTGAAACAATCATTGCCAGGCTCTATCAAGTTTGAGAAAGTTTCTTTGAGGAAAGGTGTTTGGTTGGTAGAAATGAGCAGGGAATTAAGACTTCCTGTCCAGCTCTGACATTCACTTTCTATGTGGCTGAGACTAAGTAAATTCATTGCCTTGCATCAACCATCCATAAAATGTGCACGATGCTCATGGAGGAAAACTGAACCGCAGTCAGGAGGGTCACAAGCTGCCTGATGAAGTTCTAGCCACTGACAAAACTTCCACTGCCTACAGAAGCCATAAGCCAATGCTCCTCCCTCTTTTGAAGGCAGTTAGCAGCAGTGCACTGATTTCTGCCAGTCAGATGGGGTGTCTTCACTCTGCCTGGCAAGAGCAGAAAGTATCATCTTCTGGAGGATTCAGTGTCTTATCACCAACTACAGTGGCAGCTTAAGCAACCAGTTCCAACTCTTTGCTGGCTGATGTCAGAGGAGACAAATTCTGTCTGTGACGTGCCATACGTTGTTGATCTCTCATTAACAGCAAGGGGAGAAGCTGCATTTTTTTTCTCAAGTGGATTGAAATTACCAGGACATCAATTCCTATGAAAGTCTGAGTCATCCCAGCAGCAAGTTCAGCAGAAGAGGCATTTCCAGCTGTGCTCTGACTAATCTAGATAAAATGGGGAAGGTTGATCTTTTGGGAAAAATGTTCAGGCAGTACATCATCTGGATCATAATCTGGATCAGAGTTGTTTGCTCATATACTAGTGCTCTGACTTGCACAGAAAGGTGAGAAAAAGAATTTATTTTGCTAGGTGGGAAAGAGCAGGAAAGAAAAGGATAAAAACCCTAGGTTTTATCTTGGAAATTTGGATTTGAACAATTAAAAGAGGTACTAAGGGACATATCTGCTAAGCTTTGGGAGAGGCAGCTTGCTTGAAGAGATAAATACAAAGTATTTTTTTAACTTGGACTGAACAACCCAATTTTCTCCATTGTGATACAGTAAAGAAAATGCAGATAGAGCGACTCAACGCTCATCCCTTCTTAAGGATATGGAAATTGAATTGAAAACTGTGATACTTGAGGCTTAATACTTGATATTTGAAGCTATTAGTGCTCTTTCCATTAATAGGGACTTTTGCCTCTAAAATTTAGGTATCAAACTCTGTAGTTCAACAAAAGCTGTTTGGTTGGGTTTTGTTTGCTTAACGGAGTACTAAAAGAAGGACCTTGTGGTTTAGCTGAATTAATTGAGCTCCTAGATTATTTTTTTTTGTTTGGTATGTGTAAATCTCCTTCAGTTTCTTTTACCATTCTTTTCATTGGCTCCCTAAATTTAGTGAGGACTATGACTACAGAATATGTTTATCTGACATGGATCTTGCACTTCCTTGGGCTGTCATTAAATTAAGCTGTTGTCTCTTGCTGTAAACACTCTGGCATGGAAAATGGTCATTTTGCTTTGTATTTCCCAATTTTGAAAAACTCTCAGTGTTTTCTCTGTAGGTCTTCTCTACCTTTATGGTAGGGACATGTCTAGTTCAGTGTGGCCATGTTATTAGTTAGATGAATACAGTGATTTGCAAATAGGTAAAAAAAAGCCTGTAGGTCAGCCATCATCCAGCCCAGCCTTTTGGGTTTTTTTTTGCATCTCACTAGTCCGTAGGCTGGTGGCTTCACTAGTGGCTGTATCCAGTAATTTCAAGAGTGCAAAGGCTAAACATGATCGCAAGCTCTCTTTGTAGACGTCAAAAGTCTGAGGCACAGTCTTTGTCTTCAAGGACTTTGCTAGGCCAAATAAATACCCTTCCCCCTCCCTTTCCTCTACCTGTAGCCTCTGCCAGGAGCATGAAAGCTGTAGGATCATCTGTCCTTGGCAGCATATGGATTTGGCGGCACTTAAAACTGCCTCTTGATTTTAATCAGGTTTTAACCTTAACCTTGCTTCCTATGCAAGATCAATTCTTGTCTCACTCAATCCCTGTGTTAACCAGGAGACAAAACACTGAAATAATGTCTAGTTCCTGCGATGTAGCTCTGTCAAATTACCGTGAAGCTGTGTGGTAAGTAGGAGGAACCTGCCCTCTTTGATAAGTTGTTAGAATCTGGGAGCTTTTCCCAATATCACAGCCCCACATCATGTTCAAATGGCAAGTGGAGCCAAGCTAGAGTATTTTTAATGCTTTAGGCATGGTGTTTGTGGTAGAGCTTCTCAGAGTCAAAAATTGCAAGGCAGGGAGAACATAAATCACCAGCTTCTGGGAAAGAAGATTCAGAGCCTGTAATTTCATCAGCATCACAATTTATTTCCTTTTGAGTATCTTTGCTGTGTTGTGTACCAGTGTAGTACACCACAGGAGGGAAGCTGTTATGGATTCTCTGCCCAGACGCTGATAAGTTAGGGGCTTTCCCTCCTGTGAAAAGCAGCCAAACTGAATGATTCTAGGCAGTAATGGAACATAATTCTTTCTCTTTCATAAGCAGTTTTCAGTCATTGATGTTGTTTTTAGAAGTGAGGCACAACTGAACTAAATTCTCTCTTGTATTTCTCTGCCTTCCATTCAGTGTTTCTATAAATTTCTATTCATCTTGAACCCAGTGGTACAGTACTGACAGAGGAGGGTCTGCTCAAGGCCCCAGGACTGAAGACTGTTGTACGTAGAGACTTTGAAATCCAAATTCCCTTTCTGTGAACAGCCTTAGGGAGGCATGTATCTGACTGGCACATTCACAGGTGTTGCTGGCCTGTCTCATCTCCTCATGTCAGCCAGCTTAAACCAAAAACATCTCCTCTAGTCTAGCGTAGATGTTGGCCTTGGAGTACAGCCTCTTCCTGCTTAGATTGCCAATAGGACCACTATATATAGGAAGGAAGTTAATTTGCCCTGCTGAGTGCAGATAAATATATGCCTCATCTAAATGAGCTCTGAGAAAAACACCTTCATCACTTGGTTTCCTTGGAGGCTACCCATAACTGCCCTGCATCTCCCAGTGCTTTGACAGATAGCATTCAAACAGCACAGAAGGTATTGGAGCACAGTGTCTGATTCCTGCTGGGGACTACCTAGAAGTAGCATGAGTCAGTGAGGCTATACTGTGTGCACATTGGCACACAGTCTGCTCTGGGCTTCAATTCTGGACTATTGCTGAGATGTCATCAGAGGACAGAGTGGGGGGAAGGCCTGTTAGACTGTCAGGGCTTCAGATAGAAGTCAGTTTTTCCTTGGGCAAAGTGGTTTTGTGGAATAAACCCAGCATTGTCTGTAAAGCTTAATTTTTCCACCGTGGTGTAACTTCACGTGGATGTGACAAATGCTGAGGAACTTCAGCTTAGTCCTGATCAAAATACTGACCTCCAGTCCATGACCAGCATACCTGGGCAAACCAGCATCAAATCAGAACAGAATATACCCATTTCAGACTGGCAGGTCAGCACAAGGGTTATGAGGGGCTCTGTCAGGACATTTTCTTGTTGGGCTGTTTAGTGAGTATGGATAGAAAGCAGTCCTCTTTTTGCCACAGCTTAAAATGTTCCCTTTCTTGAATAAGAGCATGAGCAGGCTTGATCTTTCTTTTAAATGTGCAGCACAATTGAAGTGCATATATGTACATCCCTACCACACCTCCACCCCCACCCAAGACTCACATACATATTCAGGAACATGGAGACCTTCCTGGTGAGTCATGGTGTTCATGCTGTCTCTATCACAGGCAGATCCACCATCTAATTCAGAGACACAGCTAATTCAGATCCATCATCTAATTCAGAGACAACCAATGGTTGGCCAGCTGTGTATTGGCTTCTATTAGCCCAGTCTAGCAGACCTGGGAGAAAGCTTGGGAGGCATTGCTGGCAAGAGGGGATAGGGCTTTCTGAGGAATATTGGGTGGAGGGATTAAGAGATGTAAAGCCTTAATCTATAGGAAACAAGGCTCCATTATTTTGTGGAAGATGTAGTTATAGATTTAAATATGTGCAGGATATTATTATATTCCAGGAAAGGGAGAAACAGATGATCAGGGAAAGCCTGGATCCGTGCAGCTCCTCCCCGTGCCAAATGACCAGCACAACACATGCGTATCACTCGGCTCACTTCAGCCCTCAGAAGAGGACATAATGATACATGGGTCTCCTTCTGCCCCTCTGAACGGGGGCACATTTCACCCAGTGAGACAGAGAGGATAATTGGGAGGATTGGTCCTTTGCATATCTGCTAGCCAAGTCCATGGGCCATGAAACTTATAAACTGTCAGACTTCAGGGTGCAAATCAACCTTTAGGCACTTGATCAAAGGCACCCTCTCAACTTATCACCTTGCTTTGGCTCCATTTGAAGCTATAGGCCCCCAGTCCACAGCGCTGAGGTCTTGTCGTGACCACAAAGTCAGCATTTTCAGAGCAAATGCATCCCTGTGGCCATTGCTGTGAGGTGCTGCTGATCCATTGCTGAGAGAGATGTGCTCAGAAAGTGCTAGGAAGGCTTTCTTTTTTGCCTGGTTGTGTCTGGCCTGAAGCTCTCTGGGACCCAGATCTGACTGCACATCTGACGTGTGTTTCTGTAACTGATGTGACACCTGTCTTCTATACTACTAGGGTACATTACTGGGGAACAAATGGTATATTGAGAGAAAGCACAAGCATAAAACTCCAGAGGCATTGGCTTTCATGTTTCAGTGTACATTGGTTTACTTGAACAGCTTAAGCAGATATGAGGAAGAAAGAGATAAATCACTTTGCCTCCTGAAGATGCTTTTGAAGGTGACTTACCAGTTGTGGAGCTTTTTGGTCACCTTTATTGCTGAGCGTGCCATCACCACAGATCTTTAGCAGTTAAAGTGAGAGGGCACTGAACATTCTAATGGTTTGACTGATGTAGTGGTTACATTATATGTAGTGAGAGGGACCCATGAAACAGCTTGCTATGAAGAAATTCTTCACATTAGCTGCAGAGCGTGAACCTCTGAAAATTTCTTCTTAGAGTTTACGGGGCTTAAGTCAAGGGTGCACTCCAGGTCCTCAATGCCAGAGGATTCTACTTGTTACCTAAATGTGTCATTATCCCCACTGCAGGGGCCAAGTGCTGCAAAATCTGATGTCCCTGTAAGGGGCAAATAGTCTTTTCCTAGTTTGGAGAGGTGTGGCACAGAGGGAGTGACATGTCTCAGATTTATCAGGGAGCCTGGGGACATGAAGGCAGGAAACAGAAACTGCACAGGGTTGTTCTTCTTTCTTCCTTCTTCCTCCTTCTTCCTCCTTCTTCCTCCTTCTTCCTCCTTCTTCTTCCTCCTTCCTCTTCTTCCTCCTTCTTCTTCTTTCCACTGACTGCTACGGCTGGTTTGCAGTTGCTGTGTGTTCCTGGAGTGGTAAGAAATTGCAATAAGGTACCTTGGAATATCTTTCTTATCTCAATATTGGTTAGTTGGTTTACCTACAACAGTAGCAAACAAGACTGTACAAAGTCCGTGAAGGCACTACAAGTGCCATTTAGCAAAATGAATAGATAATGCCCAAAATTCTGTGGCTTTCTTTACAGGAAAAAGTGTAAATTCATAGTATATATTAATAACATAGAGATAAATAAAATGCAACATAACATTTGAATAAGATCTCCATATTTAACCCAGAGAAAGAATATGCTGCACGAATGGCACTCTCTGAGTAAGTAAAAGCTCCTGCTGCAAAGGCAGCAGGTGCAGCCTTGGCCAGAAATGCCTTCTCAAATGCCTGAAAAGCCTAATACTGGTGAATACAATCTCCTGCCCTTGCTCAGAAAGAAGTCTGGAAGTGGTGTCACTCAGGTGTGTAACCTGCACCCAGCTGTCCCATCCTACTGGTAACTGCCATCCAGCAGCACATCATTCCCTGGGAGGACAATCATTGGTGGCACCTGAGTTCTGCCAAGAGGAGGAACTGCTTTGACGTGGGGGTCAAGGTGAGGGTCAGGCAGGGGAGAGTGTGGCCTGCTGTTCACAGAATTCACCTCCAGGCACTGTTGAATGCCTGTAGTGCATCTGCGGCTAAGGTAGCACGGGAAAAATGTGTGCTCCTGGCATCTGTAAGGGAGGCTGGCACCATCAAGGCAAAGTTGGGTACTTGTTCTGCCAGAAACAGCACTAAGGAAAAGTATAGAACTGCTAACACCAGAAAGTTGTGACCAGCTTTATGACCAGCACCAGAAATCAAGACAGTGATTGCAGCTGTAGGTTTTCAGATGGCTGTTGTTTTCTGCATTGCTCTTGAGTAGACGACAATTAAAAGATAGAGCAGTAGGGAGCTCTGACTCCAATTTAATTAATTTTGTCAGTCCCCTTTCTCAGGACACTCTGAGGTCTGTTGTATGAATGTAGCTGCTGTTACGACTGTTTGGCAGAAGGACAGGTGAAATAGCTCAGGATTTCAATCTGTGCCTGAGCTGGCTGGATCTGGGATTTCTGCATCAAATGCTGGAGTGCTGAGATGTGGGAAGAAGGGTCTCCATCTTCTCCTTGGCCAGCTCAACAGAAACACTGGCCGTTACTCAAGAGAGCCTAGGACAGGCCATCCAAGGACTATGTCCAGTCCAGGCAAGGAAGGAGTTCTTTGAGCTTTTCAGGGAAAAGCCACTTCTCATATCAAGTTTCCCCTTTCTATTTCACCACCGCTTTGTGAGGTTCAAAAAGAGCAACATGGTGTATTAAGCTGTGTTAAGCATAGAGATTGGCTTGGTTTCCTTGCTCACATTCAATACAAGTGTCTGAAGGAGGAGTCACATCAGGAAGCAAAACTACCCTGACTCTCTCATCCTGCACCCCAATGGAGTGTGTATATGGTGTATAGTAAGTTACCTCCCATTCCTTTTAGGTTAGGATTTTAAACAAGAAGATCGATTTTAGTGATATTCAGTCCCGGTGTGGTTCCAGAGATAACATCAAACATTCTGCAGGGGGAGGAAATGTAAGTAGTACAGATACCTTGTGAACAGGCATCTCCACTGTGGTGACCCACCTTGCACAGCCAGACCCCTCTGTCTCCCTTTCTCTGAGCACTACTTTCCTTCTCGCTACTGTTTCACATGTGAGTTTGGTCTGGTAGTCACGTAAGCCCTGCGTATGCAGTGGTGGCCTCCTGATCTTTCTCCACAGAGCACAACACATTTTCAGAACTTGGACAGGAAAAAGAAATGAGACAAGGAGGGTTATCACTAAATGCCCAAGGGTGCTGACAGTAAAAGTCCAGACTGAGCCAAAATGGTTCAGTGGGAAGCATGCTGAATGCTAGTGCTAACACCACAGCGTTATTCCAGTGTAACAAGTGGAGGTTGCTCAGATTTGAGATGACACCCGTTAGTTCTAGCAGTCACACTGCAATAGCTTAAGGTGGCCCTGACCGCCCTAATGGAAATTTTCTCCCCTCAGATGGAAGAGCTGACAGTGTGAGTGTGTCTGATCCAGATTCAGTTCAGCACCAGAGCTGGCTTAAGTCATTGCTGGTGATGGGTACAAGCCAGTGGTGTTGCAGTCATCCTGGAGCTCCTGTCTGGCCTGGGGGGGCTGCAACTTCTCCAGACCTGCTAGAAGAGCCACTGTGATTGTGGGCCACATCTGGGAGCTGTTTGGGAGCGCAGCCAAGCTGGTCTTTGCGCAGTCACGGCAACCTAGCTAGCAGCAGAGAGCAGCAGGAGGAGGGAAGGTGACTGTGCTGCTGCCTGGCTGAGCAGAGCGGTGCCACTGCTCTCTGGCAAGCACCGCCACACCAGTTAGCTGAGAGCCAAGCAGCTCAGGTACAGATGCAGGAAGACTGTAGATTCATCAGACTCTCCATAGTGCATTGACACAAAATGCATACCATATTTAGATGCAGAAAACTATAAAACAGATGGTAGAGAAAAAAAATAGTCACCAAAATATTCCTAGTTGCCAGGGTGCACATTCAAGAGCAGAAGCAAATGGGATGGGTCCTGCTGCATGCACAGCTTTGGAGCACCCACCCTGAGAGGCGGCTCAGAGACATTTTAGAAAGAACCCACAAGCTGATCTGCTTTGTCCTCCTCTTTGGTTTGCTAACAGTAAAGCTTAACCCAGCTCTGCCATTTCCTTAGGTGGTAAGGAAACTTGCTGTATTAATCCAGGTGTTTCCTCCTTTGTGGCATGGTCTGTTTTCTACTAACCAGCTCTCCTTTTCCAGTGGTTTGTGGAGGCTTGGGCTCTTCCTCTGTAGAGCTTGGCTTTTTATTTATTTTCATTCCTGTAATTTGTGTGTGTATGCTTTTGACAGGTACAGATCGTAACCAAGAAAATCGACTTGAGTCATGTGACTTCCAAGTGTGGCTCACTCAAGAATATCCACCACAAGCCAGGTATTGTAGGAATTTCTGGGATATGGGACAAAGCAAAGACCTAATCCTAGTACGTGAGGGAGAAATAATGGATGACACCCTTCTTTTTTATAGTCCAAGAGAAAATTACACTTTGGTAATAAACATAGTATTCTTAACTCTACTTAGCTAAATATATAATACTTTATATATTTATTTAATTCTTTATATATTTATTTTAGTCTTTATGTTAAGACTTAACTATATAAAAGTATGGTACCACTTAGTTTAGAGAAGAGAAAAATATAATGCAGAAGGATGCTGCTGTGGCATAACATTAGTTTGATAAGATACTGAAATGCAGACTGCAGTCAGCAAAACACTTAAGCATGTGCTTAAATCCATGAGAATCAGTAGAGCTGCACCACATAATTACAGTTTGAGTATGTTTTGAAGATTTTATATTTTGCTGAACATGCTGCCTAGTATTCTGTGCTTCTCTAAAACCATTAGATCTCAACTAAAAGTGAAGTAATGTGAGTGCACCCGTGTGCAGCAGGTCAGACTTTCTCCTGAGTCATTCCAGCCTCTTAATCTGTATTTCCTTCATCTGTGTAGGAGGTGGGCGTGTGAAAATTGAGAGTGTGAAACTGGATTTCAAAGAAAAAGCTCAAGCTAAAGTTGGTTCGCTGGAGAACGCCCACCATGTACCTGGTGGTGGTAATGTCAAGGTAAGGGGACAGCCATCAGAGGAAAGGCTGTCACTGTGTCCCTGGCAAAGTGGAACTATTAGAACTGTGAATTCAGTGATGGCTCTGAATTATTGAGTAGGAAGCATTTGTTCTTCTTCAAGCACACTCACATGCCAGTTGTTCCCTTTGGAATTTGGAATGACCAATGTCACATCCACATCTAAGCTGAGACTAAATCTTAAAAGTAAAATGACCTGTGGTTTGTGCACTGGCTTACCCCTAAAGATAAACCTTGTTTGGGACCATTGTACAGCACAGGTACTGTTTCGTTAATTGACGGGGTCAACAGAAAGGAAACAGGCACCAACAAAAAGAACAGGCTTATTTTACTGTTTATCTCAAAATAATACAAAAGTGAAACAAGGCACTTATTTACAAAAAGATAAGCTTATTATACTCTATTATAAGCAGCGGGGACAATGAGCAAGGTAATGCCCCTAATCATCACTATACAAAGAAAGCTATGGTGATTGAGAAAGATACGTCACCACTTGCTCTATTAATACATTACCATCCTCCAGACCCAGTTTCAGTGAGGATCTGGAGAACCTGTCCCGGCAACTGGGAGCTCCTACGCAGTGCATCCACTCATAGGTGAGGTCTCCAAAGTATCTGCAAGAGGGCCCAGCTTTTATAATACTCAATTACCAAATTCAGAAAGTCAGAATGACTTGCATTTTTCTTTATGCAGAAACATCTGGTGTCATCCTCCCTGTTGCGTGTCACCCAAAGCCTGGCCAGGGCCTGGGGTGAGACCTGAGGGAGTTTTCCTATCTTTTTTTCTTAAACCACAGATTTCTCATCAAGGTCTGATCTTTAGATGTCTGGTTTCACCATCTATTTTAGCTCTAACTACATATCTCTTGATAAGCACTAATTGTTGCAGCATAAGCATTATAACCAAGTCCTAACATAAAGGGGTATTTTGGTGGTTAGTTAAGCAAAATAAGGTTCAGTTATTGATTATAAAATATAACATTACAGGGTTCATCTAAAGGTCAACCTTTGGCCTGGGCTTGTTATCCAGGCCTTAGCATACCAGGTACGACCTAGTATGTTTGTAGTATGGGCATCCCAGAGGATCAGGACTGCTTTGTGAGACAGGACGAAAACATCTTGAAATTAAGATCACTCCCGCAAACATCTGAAAATATGGATTTCAGAAAAAAATCACAGTGCCCATAAAATGTCCATTAAATTCATGTAGCTAGGAACAATGGTACTGCTCATTAAAGCATCCATCAAGGACAGAAACAGTAAGACAATGTAACACAGTAAACCAGGATATATCAAAAAAGGTGGAAAAAATCTTCAGTTTCAACTATTCTAAGGAGTGAAGAAGCTTCAATCCTTTGAACGGTTCTTAAAAGTAAATAAAGCAAGACCCAAATGATGATCTGTAAAGAGATAATTCAGCAAATATATAATGTGGTAAATTCTTTACTTTCCTGGAGCAGATTGACAGCCAGAAGCTAAACTTCAGAGAGCACGCTAAAGCCCGTGTCGATCACGGGGCTGAGATCATCACGCAGTCACCAGGAAGGTCCAGTGTGGCTTCGCCACGCAGACTCAGCAACGTCTCATCCTCTGGAAGCATCAACCTGCTTGAATCACCCCAGCTTGCTACCCTCGCTGAAGATGTCACAGCAGCCCTTGCCAAACAGGGCTTATGAATTTGCTCATTTTGCATTGTATGAAGTAATAATATTTAGGCATGAGCTCTTGGCAGGAATGGGCTCAGAGCAGGTGTTACATTCATTCTTTACCATGTCTAAAATTAAGTCACATCCCAAGACTTGTAGTTACCATACAGTTTAAAAAAAGAAAAAAAGAAAAAAAAAAAAAAAAAAGGAGAAAAAAATCAGAAAAAAAAAAGAATTAAATAGATGCAGAAATTGGCCTGATCTCCATTTACAACAGGAAGACACTGGCTTTATATGGGTATACAACTGCAGTATGTTACATTGGACAATTATTGTTGCTCTGCTCTGTCTTGCATGGAGTACCGTACTATGATAAAATGCATTTTTACCTTTCATGTGCCTAAAGGCCATCCACCTCTTTCTGAAGAGCCTTGTTAATATCCCAAGTTGCTCATTTCACTATTATGTTGATGGGGAAATAAAAAAAGAAAAGTTGCCCTTTTTAAGTTATTACAGGTTAAATTAACAGTCTGCTTACCAGAAAGAAGGGCATATAGAGAAATTCAAGTTTAATTAAAAAAAAAAAAAAAAAAATGTTATTTTGTATAAATGAGTAGAACAAAAGTTGAATTAAGTTATTAACATTTTTTTGGACCTGGTTAATTATGTCAGTGTATAGCTGAAAAGCCAATAAATTATTTA
Source organism: Actenoides lindsayi (assembly GCA_025331215.1). Taxonomy (NCBI): domain Eukaryota; kingdom Metazoa; phylum Chordata; class Aves; order Coraciiformes; family Alcedinidae; genus Actenoides; species Actenoides lindsayi. The sequence continues at coordinate 71,675 of WTSP01006044.1, forward strand.
ACTAATAACTAAAAGTAGTAGTTGAAAACATTTGACCATGCTTGGGGAAGTGAAGTAAAAAAGCTATTGAAAGCAAGCACTTCCACCCCAACGGACTTGTGTCTGATTAGAAAGTTGGTTAAGCGGCTAGATTTGTGTATGCACCACTGGTTTCACATCCTTTCCATCTGTTTGATACAGTATTATAGATATATATATTTCTCTGTGGCCATTTGTGATACGCCCTCCTCATATACTTGAATATTCTACTTCTTTATTCACAGTATCTGTGTCTCTTGCACCCTTTGGTGTTGCAATTTTAGGTATGTAAAAGTAGATGTTAGCAGGGTTTTTTTTCCCTATTCATAAGAATACATTTTAAAAAAAGATGAAAAATTTAGCATGAAGTTGCTTTCTGTAACAACTAAAAGCCGTGACCCTGTTTTAGTGCCAGATGCAAGTCTCTTCTGTGATGCTAGAAAAAGGATTCCTTCCTCTTCCCTGCCCTTTCTTTCTTCACAAAGGAGTGATTTTTGTGGGGTCCAGACATTTATAAAAGGGTCTCCAAAGATGGCTGGGTTTGGAATCTGGATTTTTTTTAAAATCCGCAATAGTTTGGTTCTCTTTTCTCTCTTCTCCTTTTCTCTCTTCTCCTTTTCTCTCTTCTCCTTTTCTCTCTTCTCCTTTCTCCTTTCTCTCTCCTTTCCTTTCTCTCTCCTTTCTCTCTCTTTCCATTTTCTTTCTGTTGTTGTTAATTCATGTAGTAAGTGAATGTTAGATTTTTTTTTTTCTTTTGCTAAAGTTGAAACACAGAAAAAAAGTATTAAGATGTTGTTTCCAAACCTTTAGTGATGTCTCGTCTACATTCAGGCACTTGGATAACAGTGAGAAACATAAAAGAGATGCCTGTAAGTTGTAGTACATGAATAAATAAAATGAGCTCCCTAGACTGGGTTGCCATAGCGATTCATCAATAAATAGGGCATCTTAAGATCTGAGCAAAGTGGGATTGTACTGACTAAAAAAAGTATAAGAAAAAGTGCATGAAAGATAAAGGGCAGAGATACATAAACAACTGATCTGATGGGGTTACCGGTGCAAACTCGAACACTAAGAGAACACTGAAGGTAATATGGTAGTTATTACTTATCAGCAGATAATAATCTGCTGATAACTATATGTACAGTAGACATTATGAAATGACCAGTTTACATTCTTGCAGATTGTTTGATCTTTTCCTTTTGAAATCTCTCAACTAAACTTTGCACTGTCAGTTGAGCTATACTTGATATATATATATATATTAGGTTATCATTGTGTGTTGGAAGCTTTTGATCTGTTCTTTTTCCTTCTTAATTTTTATGTGTGAGCGTGTGTGTTGGGAGAAGATCTTTATGCCCGTGGAGAAGGATTCTAATAATTAATAGCACAGGATTCCCCATCATTAAATTCAGGTAGTAAATACGCAGTTACTAGACAGTAAATATTCAGGGGACCAAAGGGGGATTTTGGCTAAGCTGTCTCAGCAATACAAAGACAAAACATGGTTACAACTCTCAAAGTTTTACTGAACTCCTGACAAGCCCATACACCACATTTCAGCTTTGCAAAAAGCTTTTTCACACTATAAAGTACCTAATACTGTTTGTAAGTCGGTTGTTTTATACAAGGGACAGTGAGTTTAGAACTATGCTAAGTGTATCTGGAGGATCACAGAATTATAGAATATCTCTAGTTGAAAGGGGCCCATAAAGATCATCAAGTCCAACTCCCTGCTCCTTGCAGGACTACCCAAAACTACACCATATGACTAAGAGCATCATCCAAATGCTCTTTGAACTCTGACAGTCCTGGTGCCATGACCAGTTCCCTGGGGAGCCTGATCCAGTGACCAACCACCCTCTCAGTGAAGAATGTTTTCTTAAAGTCCGGTCTGAATTTCCCCCAGTGAAGCTTCATTCCATTTCCTCGCGTCCTACTGCTGGTCACAAGGGAGAGGAGATCAGCACCTCCCTCTCTGCTGCCCTCCTTGAGGAAGGTGTAGACTGTGATGAGGTCACCCCTTAGCCTTCTTTTCTCCAAGCTGATTTCTGCCTTATTTTTGTTACACTGTTGCTTAGAGTAATCCTAAGACTTCACATGGAAACAGTGTCGAGTGAGGTGCATTAAAAGCCTCTTCCCATTTTTCCAGAAAAACAAGAGACGGAAAGAAAAAACAATTGTATTTATAACACATTGCTCTGATGATACTATCGATTAATATAAATTAGCCTTGCAGGGTTGGTTTGGGGTTTTTTTATGCCTTTTGCAGATGTGGGAGAGAGCCTATGGTACTACTGAACCTCAGCTTCTCTGAAGCTGAACACCAGCTAGTGAGAACAGTTATGAACCTGAGACTCAAGTTTTTTTACTCTGCTTTTAAAATTGACATGCTCTAGGAAATGAAGCTTAGTTAATCCACCTATGAGTCCAAAGGTAGAGCGTTGTAACACACCAAGTCATTTATTTCATTCATTAAAATGAGCTTTCTTGTCTTCATTCAAGCAAAGACCTTTGTAATTGTAATCATTCTTCCATAGAAAGAATCCTAGAATGCTGTGGAGTTAGATGAAAAGAAATCAAGAGTTTTGTGCTGTTAAATAAATAAATAAACAAGTTATGTTACCTGACTGTAGATGTTCACTGAAAAAGCTCATCTTAATCTTAACTAATCAAGAAGAGTGTTGGTTTTAAAAACATTGGTTTTGTAAATATGTAATGCCCACTACAGAAGATAGAGCCAGCTTCCTGGAAACTGCATCAGTTGTGTTTCTTTTCCACAGGCATGGTGAGCCCACAGGTATGTTGGGTGCCTGAGACCCAACTCTGTAACAAAGCAGAGATAATCCAGACAAAAGGAATGGTGAAACCTTGTTTGGATAGCTTGGGGAGAGCCCCAAATTAAGAATCCTTAACATTGTAGAGGCAAAAGAAAAAGTGCTTCTGCTCCATCTGGAGAGTTCTGTTTCTATGTAACCACAAGCAACAAGAAATCAAAAGTTGAGCAAACCTTTGTCCAGCAACAGTAAAGGAAAAACTAATAGTGATGAGGGAAATTATGTGCCCACAAGGGCTGTGTATCTTTTCACTGTACAGCAGTAAATGGTATTATCCATTCAACACTCTGCTAAGGTACAGTAGTAACCTCATCATACTGCTTACAAATCCAAGTTTGCCTATATACGTGACCCGAAGGGAGTCGACAGGCAGCCTGTGTGGACTTCCACACATGAGCAGCAGTTTTTCCATGCTGGACCAAATACTGTTTGAAACCTAATTACAAAGGTCCCTTCAAAGGCAAATGCCTTGAAGAGTAGATCACATTTGCTATGAAAATGGATGCAGGTAGATTTCTAGCCTAGGTGTGTGTAGAGTTCACTCGCTAGTCAGATTGCTAAAGCAACTCCCTCTGCAACTCCAGCAATTCCCACTGCAGGAAGGTAAATTAGTTTCACACTTGGAAAAGTCAAGCGTATAAAAGCCACTTCAACTTTAGCAAAGAGAAAAAGCCAACGATTAAACATGCTGTATGCTGGGATGTCAAGGAATACAGTCTGCTGTTACAAACCTGTGGTTTTTTTCCTGATAATTCTAGATCCTGTTACCATAAAAGAGGCATTTCTTGAATGGCTGGTGGTAGGTAGTTCATGTTTTTCAATCCAATTTGCAATTGTATTTGTTGCTGTATAGTGATTGTTTTGCAAAATAAAACCGCTTGTCATCTAATCGCTTTGTGTTGGTTTCCACTGTTTGTGATACAGCTCCTCCCACAGTCAGACACCCTGCATCGCGGCCCCGTGTGCAGCAAGCGCTGTGCACCTCCTGGTGTTGCACAGTCGGGCTTGCCAGGGGATGTCAAAGCAGATTAAGTCATAGTTCACAGGTAATCCCTGTTACTTCTGGCCAAAGTAATACTTTTTTACAGCTAGCATCCTCTTCCGTGGGGTAATATTTCCCAGCTTAGTGGGAATACATTATTATAGATGTGGTTCTTTAGGGACGTGGTTTAGCGGGGGACTGGGCAGTGCTGGGTTAATGGTTGGGCTTTTCCAACCGAAATGCTATTCTCTGTCCTTCATCCTGGGGTCCCCAGTTGGAGGCGAGGTTTAGCATCACTCCGCACCGACAAGCTCTCTGGGCGGAGAAGACCCACGGAGGAGCTTCCCCTCCCTTGTCACGGTGCTTCCCTTGACCGCCTTCAGCGCGGCGGTGCGTGTGAAGGTGGTGCCGGTGGTCAGAGGCATCCCTTTGTTGCACGCTGGGCCGCCGGCGGGGCTTTGGCTTGGTAGAGGTCTGGATCCCGGCTCTACCTCTTTTCCTGCCTGGCTGACCCGGCGGCCGGGAGTCTTGATGCCGTGAGAGGCGCCGAGGGCTGAGACCGGGCTCCTCGTCAGGAAAACGGCGGCCAACGGAAGCTGCGCGCCCGCTGGGGGGCGCGCGCCTTGGGCGGGCCTATAAGTACCGCGCGGCCGT
>WTSP01006045.1:0-24864 GCA_025331215.1 Actenoides lindsayi
TGCGGGGCGGCGCGCCCACGTTTTGTTTGAAAAAAAAACAAAAAAAAAAAGAAAATAAAAACAAAAAGAAAAAAAAAAAAAAAAAAAAAAAAAAAAAAAAAAAAAAAAAAAAAAAAAAAAAAAAATAGAGGGAAGGAGGGAAGGGAAATTAGAAGTTCATTAGAACTTGAACACTATATTTTGAAACTCCAGCTGTCAACCTGAGATTTAGGTTCACTTTATTCAATACATGTATATGTATATGTATATGTATATGTATATGTATATGTATATGTATATGTATATGTATAATCCAAGGAGGTGCCAGCCAGCTGCCTTTTTTCTCACTTTTAGATCACTTAGAATTTGGATAACAGTCATTTAATAATGGAGGTAAAATATCCAGAAAGGTTCAGTAAAGCTCTTTCTTTCTAGGGCTGTGAGGTGATTCTTATTAACAGGCAGTTCATCTCATTTGAGCCCCAGGAAAACTACTACTACTAAGATTATTCTCTGTGAGTCAACAGGTGACAGTTTCACAAGGACTGAGAAAATTCTGAGCTCCATCACAGACCATGGAACATGATCAGGGACCTGTCCCAGCAGAAAAGTCCACTGCTCTCAATGAGATTCCATATCTTGTATTCATTGGAATAGGTCTGTATGTCAGACTGACCTTTTGGTGTTGAGCAGTATTCGATTGTCTGTAGTGGCTATTTGCACTCCAACTTTCCAAGGAGACAGTAGATGTAGAAGTGAAGATGAGAAGAATTAATGATGATTGGCAGGATATTAATTTGGTATCTTGGTTCAGATATTGAAGCAATTTAAAAAGAAGAATAACCTAATCTTCATCTACTCTTGAATATCATTGTAGATGCTTAAGATTGAATAGTACCTACATGTTACATGCATATGTTCTAAGTCTGGGTTAGTAGAAATTAAAGATGGCAATATCGTGCTATTTAAGATTTATTGACCCTGCAGATCATCTCAGGAGATTTCACTTATTTGAAGGTAATAGTGTAGTACAATCATAGAATCAATCACAGAATCATAGAATCATAGAATGTTAGGGGTTGGAAGGGACCTCTGGAGATCATTGAGTCCAACCCCCCTGCCAGAGCATGATCACATGACTACATAAAAGCTTAAAAATCATAAATACAGTGTTGTGTATATGGCTGTAATGACATGAAAGTCTCTAGAGGAGACTACTCCACAACCTCTCTGGGCAGCCTATTCCAGTGCTCTGTCACCCTCACAGTAAAGAAGTTCCTCCTGGTGTTGAGGTGGAACCTTCTATGCTCAAGTTTATACCCACTGTTCCTTGTTCTATTGGTGGGCACTACAGAAAAGAGATTGGCCCCTTCCATCTGACATCCACCCTTCAGATATTTATAGACATTAATAAGTGAGTGCAATCAATCAGTGAGTGCAATCAATCAGTGAGTGTAAAATTCACACTGTGCAAAGAACTCTAAAAAAAAATTAATTATTTGGCTTAAGTTAAAATTTCATTGTAGGTCTATTTTTAAATTAGATTTCCCAGCTGGCATCACTCCGAGTTTATAGCCACAAAGATCTTAATGTTTCCACAACATTTCCACGAGTCTTCACTTTCACTCAATAACAAAACTTGCCTCCATATGTCAAAGCTGCAGTAGAAAGACAACAGATTCCTTTGTCTGTAAGCGATAGGACAAAGAAACGAAGCATCACAATGAACCCAGAGGACTGATGTCCCTTTTGCACCTTTGTTGTTCCCAGAATAGAACAAGTAGCCTCATATGGGGAGTTAGAAAGTTTTGTCTCATGCATCATTGCTTTTCACAGTGACTGAGATACATTTCTCACAAGTTACTCAATAGGAACTAGATCGTTATTTACACAGCTAAGGGGAGAGGACTTTAATTTCATGTAACTTCCATTATGTGTAAGTTATGCACTCAATATAATCAGTTATGTGTGCAATCTCTATAGTGCGTGGGGAGGAATAAGCAGTTACAGGAACTGATTTACCCCATTAATCATACAGCACTATATTAAAATAAATCCATTACCATTACCATTTCCACAAGCCACAGAAGAAGTCTAGAAGGCTAGCTGAGATTGGACACCTAAGATCCATAAATCACATCCAGGAAGAATCTGCCCTTCGCACCATCTTGCCATCCCAAGCAGCACTGTAGTGTTAAGCTATAAGGAATATCTGCTATTTCAATATTTTGAAGCCAGGTCCCTGTCCCATCCACATACTGTACACATTTAGTGACCAAAACCACACCTTCACTGATTTATAAAAGGGAGTAATTGTACAACTCACCTGTCCAGGATCTCCATCCTTTACAGGATGGCTAGGGTAAGAACAGTATCTGAGTAAGTATTTCTGCTTAGGGGTAATGTGAGGCTGTTACTTCAGAAACATTTTTCTGTGAGTTCAGTTTACACTTGGCTGACATAAGGAAGTGAAAGTCCGTTGCACATCTCTTCTTGTGTCAGTTTTCCAGAATATGAGTATACCATATTTAAGCCCTATTTCAAAGCTGTGCTTTATGGGACTCTCTATAATGAAGACAGATTCCTTTGTCAAACACTCTTCCAGAATCCAGACACCTGCTCAAGTATTGGGTTTGCCAGATGATGCTCTGCTTTCTGTTCAGACATTTCCAAAATATGCTAAACCATTTTAAACCTTATAAATATTTTAATTTTTGCTTATTGTCTTTAATGGCAACAGACAGGATTTTGATTCTTCCTCTGTTTCCATATAAATTGCATGTTCAAAGTGTTGCTAGTTCATTTGGTCAACTTACTTTGTATACTCTGAAATTTGCAAGCTCGGAAATACAACTGAGTGGAACTGGGTTTCTTGAGATTTCATAATGGTCCTAAGACTTCATAAATTTTCTCCTTATGTCAAAGAACAATAGAAAAATCATTATGTCCCAAAATAGCCACTTTCTGGAGAGCTGAGGCTGTCACCTCTCATTTGGTAAATGCAAGATGAAGCATCACTTCTTGGGACTAGCCCTGGAACTAGCATGAAGATCTTCCATTGCAATTAGGATTAGATTGCAATTAGATTGCAATCTCCAATTGCCTTAACCACCAGGCAGCTGGGTGCATGTGGGCTCTTTCTGCTTTTCTCTTTCACGCTTGATCAGCAATTCTATCCTGAACCTAAAAAAAAGGTTTTCGTAATAATTTTTCTTTTTCAATTCCTGTGGAAAGACATATCAGCAAACATGTTTTGTGATGAAAAAAAAAAATATCAAAACCAACTTGTTTATCAAAGAGGTTTTCTGACAGCTCTATTAGAACAAGGCAACTTAATCTAACTTTTCAGATTATTTGGGTATACTATTAGGAGATTTCACTTGATATATCAGCTCACACTCCAATAGGTCCCCTCATACTCTCCTTACAAATTTCCTTTTGGGATCCGTAAAAATAGGATTCAAAATGAACATCACAGTTTTCAAGAATTCCCAGCTTTCATGTTATTAATCTAAACATTAAATACTTGATGGTCTCTGGGAAGCCTCAGTCCTGTGAGTTTGAAATATAAGTTCTTTGAGGCATTATCTAAGAAATGCACCCTATTTCTTAACGTAATTTTTGGACATGTTGCTGAAGAAAATAAAGACATAAATATCACTCAGGATCACTCTGAAAGCACAAATAACAGAAGGTAAGCATGAACTTTACACGTATATCTTCAATTTTTTTTCTTATTATTGCAGTGTTATGGGTTTTGACCACAAGAATTGTCAATTCTGTTGTTCTGTTTTTTTTAAAAAAACAGATTAACAAAGGTCTTTGGGGTTTTTTTGTTCATAATAAAGACCACAGAGCATTTCACAATGTTTATGAAATCTAGACCAGAGAGTTTGAGACAGTTGTCATTCAGTTCTCTGTGCTAGTCTTCTCATTCAGTTAGAAGTCTTTTCATGTTTCTACTTCTGTCATAACTCCTTGTGTATTTAATTCTATCGGTATCTAATCCAACAGTGGATGGGACACCAAGTCGATGGAAGAGTAGCTATATATACATACCTGTCTATATCCAGCTAGATTCAGAGATGAATGACAGGGTATTACCAACTGTTTCCTCCCAGCTCCTATCAGCTTGTCTGAGACACTAGAGAGTTTCTGCTTAGGAGTATATGGAAATACTTCTGCAACATAATCCTGTATCTAGTTTTGCCATGTAAATTGCAACAGCATTGTTGTTATTTCTTTATACTGAGTTTGCCCATACAGTGTTGGTTTGACTTTCCTGTAAGACCAGGTTCCTAAATCTCAAACCCTTGTGTTACACTGTGATAATCTTGACACTTGGGTTACATTGTGATAAGCATAGAGCAGAATTTAAGTAATTAAGGAATTAAATAATGAATACTTTCTTATTGTCTCAGTGTTAGAAAGTTCACAATGTGTGAGAAGGTTGTATTGGACAGATCAAAGAGCGTTTAGTGGAATAGCATACATTGTATTTTGTTGTTGCTTTATGCCATGCTAGAAAATACTTATTATAAAATATGTGGTCATTGGCCTTAGGACAGGCACATGTGATATCTAACCAGAATTTCCTGGACACTGGAGTCCTTTATTACTCCAATCTATAATGCTGCTCTAGCAACCAGAGTTGTACTGTGCAGTTAGGGGTTCATAGTTTATAATGTGCTACTTGGCTTCTTAGAATCCAAAGGTAGAGAAACTACCAAGAGAATATAGGATTACTAACTTTAAATAAGTAGTTAGGGAAAATGGGCAAGTGATATTATATTGTCACTGCATTAAGCAGTTCAGTATTTGTCCAGATGCTTTATGTTGGCTGTTCCTTATTGACTACCGTCAAACTGCTCTCAAAGCACTTTTTTTGCTATGACTTTTTGTTTGTTTGTTTTGATTTTTTTTTTCAAGCTAAAATAAGGATATATGGTGTCCATTCTCTGTGCAGCTGGACTGAGATCAGATGGACTGAGATCAGTTGACAGGCACTAAAAGCAGGAGCAGTGAAGCAGCTAGAAGAAAGGTGCTATGCACTTTCAGCTTTAAAAACATGCATTTGGAGCTAATGTTTTGGCACCAGAAATTCTTGTATGAGTCTCTTACAAAGCTGCTGGAGGCCAGGATGGTGAAACTATATCCAGAAATAGAAGCAAGTTACAAGAGAGGGGAGTAGCACTACCCTTGAATATGTGTAGGACCATGCTGTTCCCATTTAAAAAGTTTGCAAAGTGGGGAGACAGAAAAAAATAAAATAATCTTATTATTATTTATGAAGTTTTTCCAAACTTTCAATATTGCTTTACTAAAGTGTCTTTCATATCTGTTTTCCCTCTTCACTCTTTATGTTATGAGTCCTTGTCAACTGTTTTACATAGTCCACTGGAAAATTCAAGTTAAAAAGACAGCTGCAGGCATGGTTGGGTTTTTCGTTTTTTTTTATTTTGGGGGGGGGGGTGTGTGTGTGTCTGTGTGTGTGTGTGTCTTTTCCCTTACCTTGCCAAAGTCCTTACTGTCTAATTTCATTAATGAAAGTATGACATTAGGTACAAAATTCTGAAATTCCGGCTCTCCCAAAGATCACGATGAAGTTAACAGGAAGAAGAAAATTATAGATCTAGGCAAAAAAACCCAAAACACAACACAAACCAGACTTCTTCCACTATTGCCAGAGTATCTGATGGGGAAAAAAAGAGCTGTTTTAGCAAGGCTAGTGGAGGAGAAAAGATCGGGTCCAAGTGCAGTGAGCTGTGCTGAGGGTGTTGAATAGGGAGGTTATAACACGGCATTTCACAGCGCAAGCACCTTGTAAAGAAATAACATGAAACAGAAGAATTTGTCAGGGAATATGCTCCTGCAGTCTCACACAAGGCACCAGTCCAGCATTAGCTAGAGAAGCCCCTGCAATATGCTATTATGGGCACTTGCAAGTTTGAGGAAACACCCTACACCTCTCTCCATCCCCCTACCCCACTACCCCACAGCCTGTTTGTAATGCAGGTGAGATACCCTGCAAACTGGTTTGCAAAAACACTGAACTACTCTGTGGTGAGCTGGGAGGGGATGCACACAAGCGTGCAGAGCTCAGCTTTGTGGCTCTGGACACTGCAGATAGACACCATCACAGGGCATGCTGCAAGCGCAGGAGTTGACCGCGGAAATCCCCATTGCTGAACAGACAGAACTGAGAAACTCAGTAACTTCTGGACTCATCAGCAGGGTTTATATAACTATGAGCCATCAGCTCTTTCTCTTCAAGCACTGCCTCAATTTACGTGGCATAGTAGCAATATGGCTTTGATGAAGAAAAATGTGAAGGAATGTGTTCCCTGGGGAGTAATGCAATATACAGACAAAGTGAATAAGAATGCTGTGCTGTTAAATGATACACATTTCCACCCAGAACATTTTTATTACTCTTGGAACTAAACTAAAGTTTCCTCCCTCATTTACTGAAAGGATAATCCAGATTTCTACGATATGTGCCCAGATACAGACATAACCTCTTTAATGAACTGCTCGCCCATTCATTTCTTCAGCCTTTCTGCTTTCTGCTTCACTGATGATACTCGAGACATATGGAAAAGAATGAAAAAGAAGAAAACATGTGGAATCAAAAAAAACCTCAGACTAACAGATCCTAGGACTTTCAATAACAAATTCAATGCAGGACTGGCTAATGTTTATACACTAAATGTAAAATGCAAATGATAATTAAAAATGATATGACTGTATTACTGAAATATTTCAAATAATTATTTTGCAATCTCTTAATGAAGAAACATATTATCATTTTTGTCTTTTAAAATATTATCCTTTAGGACTTTAAAAAATAGAAATAATATATTTGCTGCATTGCAATTTCCTAGTGTAGTAGCTATTATTACGCAGCTTCTATTGTTATTGTTTGTCTGCAGCTCAGAAAATCCACTGTTAAATCCTTTCAAAATTTTTAGGTGTATTCACCCTTTTTCACTTCTGAATTTGTTCATTTTTTTCATCATTCTTCTTTTGCATGTCATTGTTCTCATGCTTATTCCCTTAAAACAGTATGTCTTGGGAAACATCTCAACTGAATTATCGTTAGTAAACCCAGATGTTTAAAAGACACCTATCAGCTCCACAAACTTGTTTCCCTCCTTAAATGCTTACTAAGATTCTTGAGGTTCCAATACACCTGACTATTCTCTCTCAGACTTCCTGATTCTGAGACCGAAATATTTTGGTTCACTGTCTTCAATAACTTTCTTAAACCTTCTTTATTTTCATCAGACATTTTATGTCTCATGACATACATTCCATTTCACTCACTTCATCTGATGGGATTTCCAATTTCTGGAATATTATTACTCTGCCTCACTGAACTTTTTCAATATTCCCATTATCTGTTCTGGATTTGGCATGCTCTTTCTTTTGTTATAATACTGAGCATGCCAGATGCATCTGTATTTCCCCCATCAAACAGAGATCAGGACTAAAACTTCTGGGTCACTCCAGAGTTTAGCACCTCTGCTGGTAAGTGTACATCAGCACAAGAGAAAGAGGGAAGATATTTCAAGAAAAATCTAACTAGAAAAAACTTAGATTCCAGACCTTTGACAAGTCCCTTACCTGCATGCTACTTGCACAAAGTACCACAAGCAATCTGACAAAAACACAACTAGAGCATTTTGAGTGTGCTGCCCACAACCCAGAAAATAAGTAGCTATAATCCTACAATATTAGATCTCCACTTCTGGTTAGCTTTTGCAACCCACAGGATCCTATTAAATCTGTTGTTTTTAAAGATGTAACTGAGACTTCAGTTTACCTAAGCATAGGACTGGACAGACAAAGAGACCACTGAGTGTTTGTGGCTAAGTCTTCCCCACTGAAGTCGATAGTATCTTTGCAATTAACTGCAGGAGACAATCAGGTCCTGATAGCAGAGAAAGGTATCTTACCTATCTGAAATTTAAGTTCCATATTTGAGGTGCCTTATGTTTTCACAGGGCTTGATATTTTCATTAAGAACAAGGCGACTATGCCATTCAAATGTAGTTGTAGAAAAGTCAGAACTCTAGTCTAAGTTAGTCATCTAGATTCTTCCTATAAGCAATGTAGGCAGAGAGACAAAGATTCATCCCACCTGTTTTAGATAACTCTCCTACAATACAATAAATCTGGACTGGGTCTCTCCATTGACCTTGAAGAAAGCCCACATACATATATTTCATATAGCTAAAAGAAATGATCCCACCTAAACAGAAGTCTCTAACTTGAGCACTGCTGCTGCTGCTGCTGCTGTAAATTAAGTGTAAAGTAGCAGTTCAGACTTGGCTTCCTTAAAACTCAATGGAGAAAGAAAGAGCCCCAGTACCTCAGCTGGGCATCTATATTAAATGGCTTAAATGTGGCCTCAAAATTTCAGCTGCTGTGGGTGAGAATAGCACTGATGGCTACACTGATTTCATCCAGCTACAAACTGGGTGTGAAGGGTGAGCAGGAAAGATCATTGAGGGTCTATCCCTACCCAAACTCTAATGATCACTTCTGCAGTTAAACAGAAGGGCCTCTTGATGCTGTTAAAAGGCTCCTTTGCTATTTCCAGCTATTTTCTTTTTTTTCCCCACACACATATTTTCCCTTTTCTCCACACTCCTGTATTGCTAACTTCCACAGGAAGCAATACAAGACCATTAATGAGCTACAGTGACACTGTTATGCATCACAAATACCCCCTCGCAAAAATCCCTTCTGGCCTTCATTCCATCTCTACGTATTTTTTGTCTCCACTTGCAGTCTCAGCTACTACAGAAAATATTCCAAGGCACCACTGGCTTTAGAGCTTGTACCAGTTAAAATGGGCCATAGCCTGCTCTATGTGCGTACAGTCAACTGGCATGGCAGCTGTAAAATACGTTGTAGTCATGTGTACTGTTAAGGACATGTAGCTAAACCCTCTCCAGCTCTGCCATCCAAACAGCATAGATTCATGCAGACAGACTATTTACTGAGAACACAATTTGATCCAAGCTGTCCCAGAGGCTCTCACATTGTTGGAGACGTGCCGGTGAGTTCAGGTCAAAACTGTGTCTTAGAGATTGCCAAAGAAGCGGTAGGAATGAGCACCTCTTGCAGAGGTTTAACTGTGAGCCTGACCTTTTCAGTTTGTTAACATAGATATAGTCAGAGCATCTAGCCAGTGATACACACTAACCCAATCCTGCTGCCAGATATATCCTGAATCCACTGCCTAAATCTGTGAGCATCATGTCATTGTGAATAAGAATACAAGCTGCCTTTAACACTTTAAACCCAGTGTTTAATACTCGAACTGAAGAGGGATAGTCTTAGCCTGTTATACAGAATCTTCACTAAGAAAGATGTGGTCCAATATGTTCCTTGACTTCATACATGCATTTTTTCTTCAGTGTGCCATTTTACAAAATGGTTAATTAAAATATTTCATCCAAAATTTTAACATTAGATGTACCTAATATCTAGGTGGATTAAATCTTTAAAAAAAAACCCACAGAAAAGTGAAGAGAAGGCCCCTTTACTCAACAAGAAGACAAAATGGCCGTAACAGCCTTGCACTGCAGAAAAAATGTGGATAAAAGGTACATATTGTGAAACTTCCCATCAATTTGAAATAAATGTCAAGATGTATTGTAACCAACAATTTCTGTTCCTATTACATCATAATTTCCCTATCTTAATGACAGATTATGTTAAAAAAAACCCAAAACTTACTTGTCAACATTACTAGTTTTGCCTCATCTGTTCTCTTTTTCCCATTTGGATTTCTTCTTTCTGGAATCTGATCAACTGCTGTCTCAGAAGTTTCCCCAGATTTTCAAATAACTGACCTTAGGGTTTAATCAGGAGTGAAAGCAGAAGCAGGTGGGAATAATCTTTGTAATTTTGTTTACAAGCACATATTTCTAGAAACCTCGCCTGAACTCAGTGGAAACATATCTTTAATTTTCCTCTTATAAAGGACGGATTAAGTGAGGTTGCCGGAAGATGCTCCACTTCAAATATTTGACTGAATGCTCTTGCAGCCTTTTAGAAGTCTGTTAAGGTTCCAACAGCAACATGACTTTGTGTTACAGTTTTTGCATTTGAATCTACATAATGAACATAAGGAGCTAGAGTCAAAGTTGGGTCGTTCTCAAACAGTGCTTCACACCACATAATGGTATCATGGCCTGGAGAAGATCACCCTGTTTTCCATCAGAAGTCCCATAATCAAACATTAGCAAGAATGACTGGTATGAAAAAAATAACAGTATTTTGGATAATAACACACCATTCAAAATTAAGCGTATGCAGCTTTTTCATAGTTTTTGGTATAAAAACAGGGAAGAAAACAATGTAAGAGTTTGTAACACTTTAAAAGGAAAACTACGACAGTTCTAGCCAGATATTTTGTTTTTGCTGTTTCCACCATAAACACATGCTAGAGAATTATTGACTTCAACAGGGTAAATAAGTTTTCAAATTTTAAAGTAATGGATTATTAGGATCTATTGGAGAGGTGACTGTAGCTGAATCAGAACAAAAAAGTGCACTGTACTTAGAAAATACAAAGGGCCTATCAAAAGAGTCAAGGAGTAACTATGAGTAGCCAGGAGACTTTTAGATGCTTGGGTCAAGACTGGGCTCTTGAAGGGTTATCTGACTGTTCTTCATTCATCTACTTAAAACACAAAAAATACACAAGATTTAAGAAAATAAAGAAAAAAAAATGTTCACTGCAATTTCAAACAGTCTACAGTATTTTCTTGTATTGGTACATTTTGCTGTGTTATGTCTTCTCTACAAAGTTGATCTCTAGGGCTATTTAGAGAATATCAGATTAACATGTCTTAAAAATAACTGAAATATGCTCTGAACAGTGGTAGAGATGCCAAAGCATCACAGTTCTTCCAACACTCTTATATTATCATTATTTAAATATCACTAGCTAGTTGCTAGTATTGTGAGTCATTCCTGTGTAGGTCAGTGGGATTATTTTTTGAATAAAGCACCCTAAAATACCCAGAGTGTTTTGGGCTATAAACAAAAATGATCTGAGAACATCAGTAGTCTCAAATTAGAGAAAATGTAAAAAAGACCACCAAACCTTTTATAGTGTTGTTTATATCTTTTATTCCTAGCTATAATAAAAGCCTTTACTCTTTGGTTTGTAACAAAATATTTGGCTTTATACGTGTTTTCTATTTGCCCAAAGAACTGCCAAAGGACTAGGTAATGAAGACCTAATTTATCACTTCATTAGGCCAACTGGGATCAAAGATTCCTTTTGCGGTTTTCTGAGACATGAAAAAGAAGTAGCTATGAAAACTAACTCCCAACTTTTCATTATTTTTTACAGTTTCTTTTACTTGTTTTCATCTCTCAAATATGCATAACCATGCAGGTGATGAAAACAAAATAACTTTGGTACTTTCATATTCAGAAAAAGGATCAGTATTTTCTTGTTTTCAAAGTAACAAAAAAGGTAGAAGAATATACTAACCATGTGTCTTTTATATTTTTGTTGTCATTGCTACTGTTGTTGTTGTCACTGTTATTGACTGTTAGCCAGTCATCAAGGTTGGTCTATGTCATTTTCTTGAAATGAAACCTCAGCACTATCAGAAGGAATTTTAAACTCAGAAGACAGATTTTTTTTGGAATGTAAAAATGAACTTTTCCTGAATAAACTCAGAAAAAAAGAGAACAGAAATATAAATCTGTTCACTTTCTCCATCCAATCCTCCCTTGCATGGCAAGTCTTTTCTTCCAGACCTCAGTACAGCAACTCAGGGTCTACCAGGGTTACAATAAAGTCCACAAAGTCCCTTTGAGTCCTTCGGAAAAGTCTAAAGTAAAAGCCTCAGCATCTTCTGATCCTTCTCTGTATGAGTGCTTCCAAAACTATTGAAATTAAATGTCTTGTCTGATTTTTTTCTGTCCTTATATACAGTTTCTTACTAATTTTAATCTGTCCTCTTCCTTTTTTACCCTAAACCTTTAATTTAAGTCATTAAATACCCAAGAAAAAAACACTGAAATAGCTGCACAGCAGCCTAGAGATTTGGGTTTTTTTCTGGGCACTTAATAGTACAGCTAATAGTCTAGTCCCCTGTGCAAGGGAACTCTGTTAATGTGGCTATCCAGGTATAGTCTACATGGCAGGAGAAAGTAGGTGAAAGGACAGAGGTGATAAAGGAGAAATGAAATTCATGCTTCCCAGTTCAAAAGTGCCTAATATTGTGTTTAGGCAAATTAATTCTAGAGAAACCTCAATCTCTTGTAAGAAAAACTGAAAGCTGGGAATATCACACTTGCTGCAGAAGAAATGAAATTTAATTTGTTCCTTGATTTATCTTTTTTTACCCCTGCACTGGGCAGAAGAGCACTGCGCACCATAGAGGAGCTAGGACAGGATGTGCAGCACTGTCTCTGCACCTCAGCAGGAAAAATGAACACAACTGCTCAGGTAATGTTGTCTGAAATCTCCCCCTCTTACACTGATTGTCTAATTGCTTCCTCTTCCCTGAAGCATTAAAGAATGAGAATGATGGAAGACATTTATGAGTCTACCAGTTTATCTTGGAATAAGATAAAGTAAGATTACTTCTTTTGGAATATAAATTGCAAGCATGTAAGACTGCTGAGACAGGGAGAAGTTCATGGAACAATACATACTCTTTTTGGGTGAAGGACTCACCTAGGATCCTGTCTAAAGCTCATGAAAGTTCTGAAATGCTCTCTTTAGAAAATTACATTTAAAACTTACTTTTTATAATGAAAGTAAAATCCTTCAGTGCACCTAAAACAGTGGAAGCACTACTGTTGTCTCCTGAACTCACTGGAAAGTATTGACCAAAGAGCATATAGAGCTTTACATAAACATTTTATTATTCTATCTTGTCTATGCTTACACCTGCTCTAAATTCAAAAAGGCACTTTCTCTCTATATTGCCCATTGGGATGAATAATTTATACCGACAGTCTCACAGTATAAGTTATCCTAAGGTTTCTTACTATTTGCCTTTTCTTTAACCTCACACCATCCTCCTCACCTCTAACGCATACACCATCTCTTACTGTTTGGAAATCAAAAGAGAGGTTTTTTCATAAGTACTGATAAAACCTTGTAAGAGGTGTTTCCCCGGTCTGTTGTTGGATACATATGCTCTCCATGCACATTTTGGCTTGGAGAGTTGAACTTCTGTTTAGATTCTAGGTATGGTGTTGGACTACTAGTTTTCTGCCTTTTGGGAGTAGACTTACCTTTTATCAGCAACTAAATATTGATTTCATTAGACAACTAGAGACCAAGTCTGGATGGTGTGATTGGGTATAATTGGATGTGTAAAGCCATAGTTCATGATCTTACACTGCCTGCTTGGGCAAGCCTGTTTTACCACATACCTGCAGAATACTATAATGACCCCCGCCCCGCAACCACAGGCATTTTTAGGATAAATATCTCTCTCTCTCTGTTTCATATTGCTTTTATTACAAATGCCATCCAGTTGAAACGAATGACACTATATTCCTTTTCTTCAGTTACAAATCCCCTTCAAAGCAGACTTTTTAGTAACTTTGACATACCTAATAATAAGAAGAACAACAACAACAACGTAAAGTTAAAAAAAAAACCCCACGGTTGAGACAGTTTAGGAGCTTTTCAGCTGCATTTAATGGTAAGAAAGTGAAGGTTTATTTTTAACTGAAGTTTTTTACTGAAGCAGCAATTCTTTTTATTTGCAACCAAGATGGGAGTGTCCAGAATGTTACTTTTTATTTTTAAAATAAGTCATCATTTTCACCATGAGCATTCAGATAGGAGACACACTGATCACAATACTAGTGGTTGAAAGGTCTGAGCATTTTTGTGGTTTCTTGAATAAATATCAGTAATTCAATTTTGGTGTTCTCAAATTTGTGGAATGTGATATTTGGAAGGGTGTAAGAGCTGAAAAACATTCTACTCCAAGAAACAAATGCTTTCAATCTTATAACACTGCATGGAAGAAGTGCTTTTTGGTTTTCTTTGCTTTTTCCTAAGTGGGACACGACCAAAGTCTCTGCAACACTTAACAGCAATTGATAAAACTATACTTACTGATTAAAAAATTGTATTTATTTTAGATATGCTGATCATACTTATCAATACTCTGTGCTCTTGTCGAAGAGTAGCATTCAGTTCTGGTATTGTAATGTTTTTCTGTGAGTGATTTAAGTGAAATAATTTTGTTTTATTTTTTAAGGAAGAGGACATGGTGGTTTCCAGCCTCACAGTCTTGATTATCTGTTTCTGCTCAGAGTCTCCAGTTCATACTGCAAAAATTCAGTCCCAGGAACTAAGCCAATACTACAGCATTTATTTCCTTTGTGAAGTCTCTGGAGACAAAGAAAAGGTCTTTTCAAAACGTTAAAAAAAAAAAAAAAAAAAAAGGAAAAGGAAAAAAAAAAAAAAACTACTACAGTTGGCCAGAACTGTCTTTACAGTTTATGCTGCAAAGCATTCTGTGTTTTCTGTTACTCAGCTAGTGTCACAAGAACTCACCTCTCCTGCTCTACCTTTTGCCAAATGGGACACATTCATGAGGAAGCCACATTTGGAGAAAACATGGGAACACTACATACAGTAACTGTGCCTGTCTGAGGGAAATTTTCTTCCCTTGGATGATAATTGTCATGTAAGTGCCAAGATTGCCTGTAGCTGCAAAACTGTCATATTGTCACAGAATAGGGTGACTAACATTGTTTGGTAGTGTTTAAAGGATCCAGGGCCCCTGAGACCCTATAAACACTGAAAACTACTATTTCTGGAAAACTGTCATACCATTTGACTCTTTAACTACATGTCACTGTTAGAAGTGTTGCTTATGAGGTTCTACTTTGGCCTAAACTGCCTAAAACTGACAGCCCACAGAAAAATGAAAGAAGACTGGAAGAGTCTGCTATGATCATTGAGTTTAGTCCCTCGGTACCACTGGTTACTTGCCCTGCAGCCACCTCCATAAGTGTCTCTAGCTACATGTGAAGAGTGATCAGGCTTTTCAGACACTGCTACACCTCCAGAACATTCATTCTTGTAACTATTCACATCACATATTTTAATGCCCTGATTTTGTAATTTTTTTTCTGGCTCCAAGAAACAAAGTGCTGAAGCAAGGAAAGAAGCAGAGGAGAGTTAACAGAGGAGACAGACTCGAACATTCACACAAAAAAGCAAATAAAAGAAATAGGGAAAGGACAGAGGGAGAAAATAAAACAAACAGTAGGGAGGTAACAGGGAGACCATAATTTCTCACTGAAGGAGAACAAGAGGTACAGAAAAGAATTTAATAAATAGTAGCAGTTAAATACTCAGTGGGGTTTGTACCACTGACATCTGTTCTGCACAATGTCTAGATCCCTTCAGAGTCTAGAGATGGAATGAGAGATCCAGGTAGGTGACACCTACCCTCCCACCCAGCAGACCTCACTGATGTGGGTCTAAGAACCCTATCCTGACTGGTGAGATGATGGAGATTGGAGTGTCCATCACAACACGAGACTCATCAGCACAGTGGTACCAGGAGTCAAGAATGCATCTGTTCAGCCAGAAACAAGCAGCTGGCACTGTGCTTCCCCTTCCTATCCTCACAGGAAGAACATGGGTGAAATAACTGCTAAGAGAATATTAGAGAGCTTTTGAATTTCATCTAACACCATTTTTTTCATCTCTAGATACAACTTTGCGATGTAAATATCATGATGTAAATATCATGATTTAAAGAGTTAAAGAGACAAAAGTGTTCACCTTTTTTTTTTTTTTTTTTTTTTCCCAAAAGATGTGAATTTCTTGCAAGAGGAGGGGTCCCCTACATGTCTACCTAAGGCTTTCTATTTCAGTACAAGAACTGACAATAAAATAAGTAGCTACCTATATCCATTCCAGTTAGGTGTTCTGACAAATAAGCAAGTTAATGGAAAAAAAAATCAGAAAACAGTGAGGACAGCTACTGAAAGCCCTGAACATCCCGCAGCTGTGTTGGTTTTTATATAGAAGTAATTCAACACAAAAGAAACCAAAATCCTGTCTGAGTGGTAAAGCTGAAAGATTTGTGGCAGGACTTGCCAGAAGAAAACAAAGAGAAGAAGTGACCTACCTAGCAGCATGGACTGTTATAATTATGCTCTTAAGCAGAATTTATATGCTTAAGAAGAAATTCCCTTCCAGGTTTTTAGAGGAAAAATATAAATCTGGCAATTGGTCAACCAGTAATAGTGATATGGGTGAGGAGACATAATTATAGATGCAGAAAGATGGGAGAAGAGACATTTTGTAGTTTTGGTTGTTAAACAAATTAGATTCCAGAATGAGAGGACAACTGTGTGGATGTATGCTATCTGGAACTGATTTCCTAATTACTGGGAGAAACACCAGAGGGAGGAAAATAAGGATATCTTTATAAATTAATCTCAGAATGATTTCTGGAGCTGTGATATATTTCATTTTTATTACTGTCTTCCTGCTCAGTTTTGTAATTGGTTCTCCTCCTTCAACTTTCATAATAGGTAATGACAACCAGGATAAGCAAGCGTGACTGAAGTAAAAATGTGACCCAAAAAAGTGGGCCTGGTAGGTACCTAACCATTTTTATGTGATTATTGAATTAATCATTAGATTGCAGGGGCATGGGAAGGGAGAAAGGGAAGAGCATCCATTCATGCATGGAAATTGATTTGGAGGGGGTACTCCTGATTTCAAACACAATCTTCAGAGTTAGCACACACATTCAAACTACAGTCATCAGCACACTCATTCATAAACAGAACAGATGTCAAGGTCCTCCAAGCCCCCTCAGTTCCTCAGACAAACAAAGAACAAAATTTGCAGAATTTCCCTGATATGGAACAGATTTAGGATCCTCCCAACCCCCTCAAGCCTACAAACGAACAAAATGTGCAGAATTTTCATACACAGGTTACACAAAATTGTAAGTTCCCCTTCCCTTCAAAAGCTGTTTTATTTGCATGAGGCAGCTGCACTAGGCATGAGGTGAGTGCATGGCACCACAGTAAAGAATGAGTCTGGGGTTTCAGTTGCTTTGTACCACTGTGAATCCAGTGTGAGGGAAAACAACAGCTCCTAGGAGGAAGCCTGTGCCTCCCTCTGCAGCTGGCTTCACAGTGGCACTTTGTTAGAAAACAATGTGCTAGAGGTAGCCACTGCTATTATTACTGTAGTAGAAATGGTAAGCATGATGTGGTTTATTTTCATTCCATTCAAATTTCAAGATTCATAACTACGTGGTTCTGATGAATAAACAACATCTGTGGCTATTGTAGTCTTCACACAGGGGCTTCCTTTACTGCTTTTATTTTAACAAAAAATCTCTGAAAGAGATACTCCTCTGGCAGCCCAGTTATGCATGCATGTACGTGTGCAACTGTCCATGAAACAAAAGGGTGGAGAGGAGCTCTGGGCTTTAGTTACTACTTGGAGTATATCTGCTTTGTACTTTACTAACCTTCTGTTGCTTCCAAGAACAGCTCAGTATATCACGCCTCTTCCACTGAAACTGCGTACATACTACTGTACTTTTTCAGCAGGGATCCAGATGTGAGCAATTAGGCCACGCTGTGCTATTATGCTGCTTCCCATATATGAGACATGGCTAAATAAGAATAAACCAGCTCTTTCTTGAAAATGCTCACAGTCCTTCCTTCCCAGACAGGAAGTGGTGGTTAGCCCTCGCTGGCAGATCCAGTGAGCACTTTCCAAACCCATGGTCTAATACATACCTAGATGATGCCCTGACTGCATGCTGGGAGAAGGTCCTATTACCCACCAGCCCTCACCTCCCTCTTGCTCTGCTGATGTGAAAGCTGCTGCTCCAAGGCTGACAGGCAGCTATATCATGCAGCACCTCCTTACTTCTCCCACCCCACAGTCGCCATGTTTGGACAACAAGCAAAAAGGAGCACTCTGAAGCACAGCATACTCTAGAGACCAGAGACAGCTATTTGGACTGAACCCACCAAGAAGCAGCCCTCTTGGATCTGAGGTTTGCCAGGCATCTCAGAGGAAGCTGCCATTTCCACTTGCTGTCAGTTCTGTGATGAAATCTCAGTAAAAAATTCTCAGTCAAAAAAAGCACAGCTGTGGAAAGACAGCCTGATGGAGAGAAAGGTTTAGAGCTTCAGTAATGTCTAAATAAATGGCAACAAACATTGAGTTTGTTCCTTCAAGATTCCACTGCTCTGAAATCAGTAAACAAAAGTTGCCACTGATGAAGGCAGACATAATTTTCTTTTCATTTCAGAAACTGTAGATGTTATTGTCTGTTCTGTTGTGGAGAAAGAGTTTCTTGAAGGAACTAGAAGGTCTTCATCACTGAGATGCTGTGAGAAAGACTTCAAGAAAGCAATCTGCTCTTTGAAAACATACAAGAGATGGATAGGCATCAGACAGACTTCAAGACACTAAATATCTGGACCACTTCCAAAACTGTAACTCCCAATTAGCTACTAGTTGCTCAATATGATATCTAAGATGTTGTTCTATTATTGAAGTATTTGACAGGGGAAACCTACCACAACAAGTCCACTGGATCAGGCTGACCTGACCCTAGTAAATGGCCATGATGAAGGTAATCAAGCCAGCCTACCTTTCTGTTCCTAGATTTATTTTTGTAGTATATTGACACATATTGAACTATGAAAGGGACAAAGGTGGCTATGATAAAAGAGGGGGAGGAAGAGAGAACTATTTACAAGGATGTTTAATACTCTCTAACTCTCTTCAAGCTGGGAAAAAAAAACCCTGGAAACCACCAAGAAGGGAGAGGTCACAGACTGGGTGATGCAGCTCATGACTGCTGAGCATTTAGGGGTTGAGGAGAGAACAGCAATCACTTAAATGGATGTAATGGCTTTAGTAGTTTGGAAAAGCTATATTTATTTATGAAAAATGTATACTTTTCCTATAAGATAAATAAATAAATAAATAAATAAATAATTTTTAATAAAATGGTCTTTTCCTTCCCAGTGTGTTTACATCACTTCTGTACAGTCTTGCATACATTAAAATCCTAAACATTTCTGGAGTTTAGACATCTTAGATCATAATCATACTTTTTTTGCTAGATCTTCAAAGAATTTGCTGTGGGAATGCATTTCACTGTCTGACTTGTGAAGTTTTTGGGCACCTGTGACAGCTACAGAACAGAGGTTTGGCTGTGGCTGATGGCTAGTCTTCCACCTGTCAGAAAGCCCTTCCTTTTGGTGCAGATTCATAGTCGACCTAGCTGAGCAGCAGTGTTGAGTGCAGCAGGGAGAACTCTGCATTTCAGTTCCCCTACAGGAATGTCTGGGGCTGCTCCTCAGGAAATATCCTGCTTTAACCCTGCAGGTGGCCAAAGCAGCACGGACTGTGTTCCTGACAGCCAGCACACCCTCAATAAACATTGATCAGCAGGTCTGGGTTATTTGTTTACTACTTTGATCAATCTGTGGCAACAGCAGACCCTTCTCAGTAATTGTGGATTTCATTTATGGCACCCTTTCCCTACCTAGACTCCTTTTCCTGTCTCAGCACACCACCCCACCAGGCCACTTAGAACCACCAGCAACATTTTTTATTCTTTTGCTCTTTCTCATGTCTTCTTCCAGATAAAGATGAGATTGTGAGGCACAAGCAAATAGTCTACTTAATTCGTTTTTCTTGAAAAAGTACAGGTTACTGATGCTGGGCGTAGAAGGAAAAATATAGGCAGCCTCTCACTTCGGTTACAATGAACAGTGCTTGCACATTTGTAGACAGCAGTAAGAGGTAACTTTTCAAACCTCCCTCTGCTAAGATTATGGCCAAAGGCAGCACAAGGATATATTTTCTCTGACTATTTCAGTGGACTTTGAATCAGGCAGATGGACCACATGACCATGTTCACGGACATGGAGAACCTACAGAGTAGGACAGACATGTCTACCTGTTCTGATCTTTGAACTTTCCAAACATCCATCAAGTGAATAGTAAAGATACCTCCCCTTCCTGACTGCTGCTCAACACACTATTCCAAAAGTCCTGTTCTTCAGCAGCTACTTCCTGTGCTGGTTCTTTTGTCATTGGTTTTCTGATTTCAGTTAACCTCCCAGCTACCTGGAGTTTTACCTTGTGGTGGTCCCTGAGACAAGTTTACCAGTTTTTCACCACATTCACTTACTTCCATGCAGCCAGTCCTTACCCACAACCAGATACTCTTTTTGAGACAGAGAAATATTTGAACACAACTTGAGGAGAGAGCCCTGCCAAAAATTCTTAAGATAAACATGACTGCCCCTCAGCTTCTGCTAACAGCTGTTACAAAAGAACAGAGCTCTTCATGTAGGGTGAGAGGACAGGCTTGTGTTTCAACTCTTCTGGCAGTACAATGAAAATAGAGACTTGATATGTTGTGGAGGATTTGTAAAACTGAATGTTTAATTACAGAGGGGTTTTTTCCTTTAAAAAAAAAAAAAAAATCATCTGCAAACTAATGAATAAATTGGTAGTTTACAAACTCTGCAAAGCTGAATTCATGGAACATTTCAAAGAAAGAGTACATAAAAAAGCATCATATTTATCTCGTGAAGTTATAGCATGGGCAGTAATTTGTCAGGAACCTTCCTCTGTCATTTCATGCACAATTTTTTCCAGTCTGTTCTACGTGGTATATTAACAATCCCTTTCCAGCCAAAGCAGTGGTGAGACATGCTTCAAAACAGTGCACATTTGTAAGGCTTTGTGTGACCTTTCCATTCTGTAGGTCTTCCCAGAATAGGATGATGAATACAGTCCAGCTTGTTTGAATGTTGCCAGTGGTCAACAATGTTTCTGTGGCATGTGGTGAATACAAAGCCTACTATAACATACATGGAAGGTTGTTGATATAACAAGTTACAGTGCTGGTAAAACTGGACAGCTGTAGCCCTGAAAAAGTCTTTTGCAAAGTCACAGCAGGGAAAAAAAAAACCCACACATCAAATCCAGTTAAAAGCTTTCTGAGACTGGTTTGAGAGCTGTATCTGCAAGAGTAAGTGTATAGCTTAAATAACACTACTTTCAATTTTTGACCTTTCTCCTGGACTGACAACCTGGGTACCAGGCAGCTGCAGATGATGCCAGAGATGTGGTGACCACATCCCCCTGCCCAGTGTCACACAGAACCAGTACGTGGTGACTGCTTCCCAGTGCTCATGGTCCAGCAGCCTCTGACATAGAGATTGACTGCTCCTGGTCACCAGCCCCTGCGCTGCCTGCACTCCCACACATTCATTGAAATAGATGCTGGAACAGGCTGGGAAAATTGGTATTCCTTGGGACACCATAGTTGTGCAGCCCTGGGTTTTAAGTAACCATTCTTTCCTCTTTTGATCAACATCCATGTTCTCTCTTCCCCCTCTGCATTCCATTTTGACATCAGGGTTTGTTTAACCCTGAAATGCAAAGGGAAACTCTAGGTTAAAAAAACAAAGAAACAAACAAACACAAAAAATACCACACACACAAAAAAACCTCAAAAACAAACAAAAACAAAACCCAAAACAAAACCCCCAAAAAACCAAAGAAGGACCCTCTCCCTGATCCATTTTCAGACACTTCTGCAGCAGCAAGCTTGTGTGTGTTTTTTCCATTCAAAGCCACAAAATGGCCCGAATTTGCTAAAACCTGGGCTATTGCACATAAAACCTTCAGCATGATTGTAAGCTGCCCTGCAGCTTGAGAAATTCAGAACCGGTCTGCCTATTTTTCCCCAGGAGTCCCCCAAATTTGCTGGCAGCAGCGCTGGTGGCTTTGCAAGCCCCAACATCGCCCCTTCGTGGATGGAGCCGTCCTCCATGTGGCTGGGCCAGTGGCTCTACGAGCTGCTGCCTCACACACTAAAACTGGAAAGCACTGGGGTGTTTATGGAAATGGGTGGTCTTCCCCAGCCATCCTGCCCTCCCCCCCTAAATTCCAGTCTGAGCAGGAGATCAGACAAAACAGGCTGTGTCTCCCTCTCCAAAACAGACTTTGCCTACTCCACCCTGCATCCGTGCCTTAGTCCTGAGCAGGCAGGAGCTCCAACTGGTCACACAACTGGTTTACAACATTTCATCAGCTTTCATCTTGTTCTCTGAAAACCAAGGGTTTGCTTATATGTGTGGCTGCTTTCTCTTCCAGGCAATGTGGTGCAGCAGACTCAGTGCATATGCATGCAGGGCAGGAGAAGAGGCAGTGCCTGTAGCACACCTTTGCTTCTCCTCATACTCCTGGAAGGACCATGCTATAAATTATCATTATTATTATTATAAATTCCACAGCTGCTCTATTCTGCTTTTTGCAACAGTCAAGGGTGCTCAGCGTACAGCTTCCTCCCAGTCTAAGTGTGACTGTCACCCAATTCCCTACCAAAAGGCTGCTAGAGGTGTGGACAAGAGCCTTTTTCTCCACATATCCCTGCCTAGGATCCCACTGCTCCTTCATCCATCCAAGCGTGAATCACCAAGGGCCACCACCAGCTGTGCAGTGCCTTCGCTCTGCTGGGGTGATAAGAACACAGAGTGCTCAATCACGTGTTCAGGATTTCATTTCTCCATTGAAACTTGAAACACTTTGGCATGAATGGTGTAACCAGATGTGGCTGGGCTCTGAGATCCTCACATATTGAAGCACATCCCTTTTTAATGTAATGACAGGATTAATACCTGAGCAAACGTGTAAGGCATTGATCTCGTTCGCCTAGGTGGGAATATCCCTTGTTCCTCAGTGCCAAAGTGAGGATGTGTTTCATGACTTCTTTGCTCTCTACAGCAGGCTTTTTTTTTTTGTTATCACATTTACTCCTTTCCAAGCCTTCTACATTTTTTTCTCTGAGAATCTGCTTTATCAGAACCAGTCAGTGCGAACTGCTGTATGACACAAACCAGACGGCCTACATCCGCTGCAGACTGGGACAAAAGATGGAAGCAAAAGATAATAACGAAGCACAGCTGGCTGATAAGCATGTTTAAATTTTGCAGAGATTAGCTGTGAGAACAGGAAGGAGTTCTTTCTCCCCCTTCTGTTTGTGTAGCTTTCTTTAATTGTTTATTTTTAGGATGAAAAACATGCTCATTCAGACTTATCGGGCAAGCTAAAGCAAGGCACAGGGAGAAATTTGTCTCGTTAGAGACATGAAAGCAGCCAAAAGCAAACAGGACTTTCCATCTCCCGGAGCCACGTAAGCTGGCGAAGGGCTGCTGGGCTCCTGGCCCTTCTCGCTGGCGCTGGCCGGGAGCTGGGGCCGGTGCGGAGCGACGAGCTCAGCCCGTGGGTCCGCCTGGCTCCCCTGGCTCCGCGACAGGGAGAGGGAGGGAGCGGGGCAGCACAAGCGCCACCTCACTTGCAGACGGGATACAGCAGCTTAGGCAGCTCTCTTAATTCCTCTCGCATGGCAAAATGTTCCCATTATTTATCTGGGTCGTTGCAGCGTGTACTGCAAGGACAGGTTATTCAGCGGCAAGCCCCTCCTCAAGTCCGTGAGTGAGTATCTGTGCTTGGCTTCCACAGATGTGAAAACAAGCACTGGGAAGAAAAAAAAAAAAAAAAGAAGAAAAAAAAAGAGTGCTTTTGTAAGGGGAACAAGCAAACAAAACACATTTGAAGGGAGTGTTGCAGTCTGATGGACTGACGCTCCTGCCATAGGATGACATGGGAGTTTTCCCAGTGTGCTGCAAAGAGGAGAGACCCGGGCTGTCACTGGCAGCTAAGCGGGCATTTATGGCAGAAAATGGGGTTTTTCATTGTCCTTCTTTTCCAGCCTGTCTTGTGCTGAAGACGAGGCCCTAAATCTGAACCAGGTTCTGATCAGTTTCCACTCCTGCAAACCTGCAGCCCCTTCTGCAGATCCCCACTGGTGTGAAAGCTGCAGGATCAGATCAGGGGTATACAACACCTCACTTCTCCCTCCTTTCTGACCAACAGCATGCATGGGAGGTCCTGTGTAACGCACTTGTACAAAGATTAAAGCAGAAATTCTATCCTAGCTAACTGTTCACACCTGGTAATGGTACAAAACAAGAAATAGCCAGCAAAGTCAGCTGTACTCTGAGTACCTTATGCCACACTGGAGAAGAAAAGCTGTGGCAGAGATGGGTTTCCCATGGCTGTGAATCTCTGGGGCCCTGCCAGGCAGCCAGACATGTGCCACTGAATGTCATCGCCCTTTGCTGGTGCTGCTAGAGCTCAGACACTCATAACGCTGTGTTAACAGGCTTTGGTTCAGGCCTTTAGGGACTATTCCTTCACTGGTCATGAGGGTCTGAAACAACACTAGATCAGGAGGGTAAAGCTATGATGCTCCTCTCTCACCTTAGCTTTCAAACAGTAGCAGTGTGAAACAGAGAACAAAACAAAGCTATTGAGGTCAGAAAGGGTCTCTCAACAGTCATCTGCAGAGGGGAAGGGAGGGGAGGAAAAGTTTTGTTCTGCTTTTCAGAACATACTAAGAGACTATCACACTAATATGTGGACAAAGTATAACTGATAGAAGCAGTGTGCTTCCTGTGTGTTAAATGATGTGGTTTATTTACATAAGCCATCCTTTTGGATAGCTACACAAACTTCTTTGCAAGACTCACAGTCCAAATGTACAGAAACCAGCTGTACTCATAAAGTTTATTAGTTATGTTGAAGCCTAATAATCCTCTTGACTCAGCTGAACACCAACCTGCGGCTTCCGCTGTTGTCCACGCTGTTGTTGGCAGTGCAAGAATTTTTGTTTCATGTAAATTTATGAAAAAACACCTTTTTTTTTTTTCTTAAAAAAAAAAAAAAAAAAAAAAAAAGCTTCCGGACTTGCAAAAGATTGTTCGACAGACAGTTGTGCAGCA
>WTSP01006045.1:24874-176013 GCA_025331215.1 Actenoides lindsayi
TGGACTCAGCGCAACACCACCCGGCGGCTTTCCTGTTTTGTCACCCTGTTATTGGTATTGAAAGAAAGTTTGTTTAATGTAAATTTAAGAAACAACACCTTTTTTTTTTTTCCTAAAAAAAAAAAAAAAAAAAAATCTCTAGGAGTTGAATAATATCTCTGAAAAGCCTGTAGTCCAGAAGCCCCTTCAGTGCAGTGATGTGAACTTTTGCTAATCCTATTGGTACTGTAGCCTCCAGAGGGCTGGGCTCCTCGGGCTCCAATGGCCACATCGCCAGATGGGAATTCATGGGGTGGCCAGGGGCTGTGAGGGTGTGGCTGCTTAACACCAGCACACCGCCCAGCTGTGCACAACTGCCTGGATGCTGCAAGCAATGCAGAAATGTAGCACACAGTTTCTCTGACTTAGATTGCAGCAGGGTGATGAGAACGATGATTTATTTTGGGAGATACAGCAGCTGATAGCACCTGTTAAGAATGAAGCCACCTAGGTAATTATAATCAGCAGTAAAACAGTGTTTGTCCTGAAAAGCCTCCTATCTAATTACGCAGGTTACTCCAAAATTATTACAAAGCATCTTTTTGCTGTCTGTGTTCATTCATATAAATGTCAACTATTTTTATAAGCATCTTAAGTACGTATCAAGGATTCAAAATGAGACAAGGAATTGCGGGTGCTTTGTAGATGTCTATTTTCTGTAAGAGCATGTTCTTATGATAGTTCATGTAACACAGAAATATGAATACACCATATAAGTCATTTGCTTATATATTCAGTGTGGGTTTTTTAATCTCTTTATTTAAAAATGTAAAACAGGATGGATCAAATTCACACGCTAGTGGTACTTGTGTGCTTTGCTGCACTTGCTGTCTCAGAACCCAGAATATATCAATTCACTCCTACGAAGTAATCCTTTTCCTTTCTCATAGGGGGGATGGGACAGAGCAGCTTTGAGGTGCCAAAAGGTAGGTGACAGGAACTGAGGCAGGAAAACAAGCTTCAATGAAGAAAAATACCAGTGGGCCCATGTGGCAGCTGTGAGACCTGGTTTATTACCTTTGTACAATCTGTGCCTCCATGTAAGAGAAACAGTAATAGGAGCATTGATATTCTGCATCACAGCATGTCATAAATAAATTATTGGATTGGCAAGATAATGAGGTACAATGCCTAATAATTGTGTTTTTTCACTTTTTAAAATAGGTCATATCATTCCTCTCTGACTCTGAATTGAGTTTTTCCTCTGTGCTGAGGGCCAAGCATGTGACTTTGTAGCTGTAAAAAAGAAAGCAGCAGCAGACCCTTGGGGTATAGAGATATTACAGCAGCCACGCAACACATTTCTGCATTCAGAAAAGCTTTAGTGTTGGGTCAGGCAACAGCCACTAAGCAGGGACATATGACTATTTTTTTCATGTTGTCGGAAGAAAATGTGGAACTGATAAGAAACACCTGTGGATATAGAAAGCCATCTCAGAAACCAGGGTTTGTTTAGATGATGAAAATCTGAAGGCATGTGTTGCAAGGCAAGATAATCTTGAACAGAATGTCTGTTAAAAAAAAAACAAACAAAACAACAATGGGGGAGAAGCAGCAGTCAGAAGCAGTAGTATATTTCAGGTAATCAGCTTTCTGTGCAAAGGAAGGTCCTAGAGGATCATAAGGCAGCATTGGTGCAGTATGTAAAACTGCATGAGCTGCGTGGATGTTGTTCATTAATTTTTCTTCATGGAAATATGATTCCATTTGCATTTTATTTGCATCTTGTAAATATTTTCTTAGAACCCCAGCAGGACGCTGGAAAGCATAAAAGCACACATTACCAGCTGAACATATGTAACCAAAGTTTTCTCTTTGCTTGCAGCTCAGCCTATTTCATGTGCTCTGATTTAAAGCCCTGTAATACACTTACCACATAGTAATTCTGTTTAGCTACATTTTACTTTTTTTGAGGGAAGATTGTCAGATCATTTGTTTTACTTAACGTATACATATTTTCATGCCTTTGTCCTGTTTGATGTGAAATAAGCATTTTTTTTAAAGGAAGCTGATCTCAATATTTCTTTTCATAGTCTGGAAAGGATGCAGGAGTTAAATGAGAAATACCAGGAAATGTTCAATATGGTGTGGATTTAATGGAAATACTGCCATGATTCTGTGCCTCAGTGTTGTGGCATTAAATCAGTGCGAAGACAGAGGCAGACTTCTGGTGTGTGTGATGCCCAGAGGAGGAGGCAGTTTCAGTAATATTTTTAGAGATTGTAAGTGACTCTACAATGGAAATCTCATCTGCAGTTCTAGGAGGGTCCAGCTGAACAAGATACACAAGCACATGCCCAGTTTTAAACACATAAGCAGACCTGAAATCAATGAGACCACCCACAGACTTACAATCCCTTGAAGAATCGAGCCTTTAATTGCTCAGTAACTGCTGCAGAAAGACATCAAGTTTCCTATGCATTACTTAATATTAAAAAGGGCTTTGTCAACACAGAACACCGGTGGAGTTCAACCCAAACTAAATGGATAAAGTGAGGAACTAAATCAGCATTGCAGGAGGGCTGCTTTTTGCTATAATTCCCCCAGTTCAGTGCACATGTTGAGTTGCTCCTCCTGTTGAGGTCCATGCTCAGTAGCACTCCTTTTAGGGAGGACCACAAAATTACAATTGCTTTCCCCTTTGATGAGCAATTGACAAGTTCTGGAGGATTGGAGATTGGGTATTTTGGACACAAAGTCTTAATTAACTCCTTTTTAGCAAAAAAAGTTCTATCTGTAGCAAATATTTTTAAGAACTACTCGGGATGCCAAACTTCTTTGTCTGCAAGGGCACTTGTGCAGCTTCTCAAACTGTGTTACATGAGTGACAAATAAACTTTAATGAGCTGATCCTTTTGCAGTGTATGAGGCAGGGAAGTGTTAATTTCTCTGCATTACAGATAGACAACTGATCTGCAAGGGGTCAGAAACCTCATCTGCAAAAACTCTGGAAAGCTGAGCTGACTTTATTGGAGCTGCACTGATTTATACCAGCTGAACATATGGCCCCAGAAGATTAAGTGGTCTATGTGAGAAATCTGTGGCACATCTGGGATACTCCAGGGCCTGAGTCACAAGATCACTCTTCCTGCCTGTAATGCTTGCAAACATGCCTCTACTACGCAGAAGCCTCTACTAACTTTTTTTTTTTTGTAACCTCTTGGCAAAGCAATAATGAAATTGTTTGAACGTCTGAGCCCAGAGAAAGTTGGGGTGAGCTTATGCTGTGGACAAAACCTCTTTCTCTGGCTACTTTGTGCATGACATTATTTTGTACAGGTAAGCCAAAACTATACAAAATATTTGATAATTGTATTCACAATCATATTCTAAACAGAGACATAGAAGAAGTAATTTGCAGACCCACATGAGGAAAGAGTCTGTCAAAATATTACAAAATAATATTTGTGTTTCCTTTTTGCCTCAGTCCTGTGCCATACTGTATATGAGTAGCTGAGGACCAATACACCACTGCAGAGGTGTTTCTCTGCATCCAATTTTTTTATCATCAGGGGTTTTATGTAAGCCCAGAACTGGCATATGCACATTTTCCTAGCTACCTTTTGCCCAGGCAAGAGAGAATTTTAGGAAATATAAAAGGTCTGAATAAAGTCACTTATATACTTTAATAGCCTATTAAAGCACAATTGTTTTGTAACTGGGACAGATGTTGTAGCCACAGCAATATTTATTTAACTATTGCCCCAGGACAGAAAAAATAAAACTCACACACAAAAGAAAAAAACCAAACCAAGAAACCTTAAGTCATAAACCCAGTCTAAATCTTACTCAAACAGATTAAAAAGGATAAAAAAAAAATGTTGGGGTAAAGCCTGCACAGTTTGTGGGGAAAAAAAAAAATAAATTATGAAGCTGTTCAGGTTTTCTATTAATGGATGAGTTACTGTGATCCTCCAGAAATTACTTCAAAATGATACAATGTTAACTGTTTACAATGTTCATGTTTCAATGGTAATTTCAGATAACACCAGTGGTGAGAAAGGTAATAGCACCAACACGTCAGAAAAATATGAAGAAAACTCATTCAGAACTTGGTTTATTACTGCATTTTATTTAATTGGTAGGGATCAATACTGCAAATGACATGAAATAGTAATTTACAAACAAGCAACACTGTGTGGCATTCTTAATTCCCAATGGGAAAAGTAGAATTGAACTGTATGTCAAAACAACAACAATAACAAAGAAGCACACCCCACACTCCACCACCACACCCGCTCCCCCCACCCCAGAAAAAAAAAAATAAGAAAGAAAGAAAAAAAAGAACAATCTTCTGTAAAAAAACAGAACAAACACATACCACACAACAGTAGTATAGAAAATGAATGGAAAATGTAATCAAACTATTCCAGAAGTTAAGAAACACAAAGCTTCATTATCAGTTTTCACAAAAATATGACAGACAACTTGCAATATTTTTAGAGGATTAATGGTATTCTGTACTGTGAGCTGTATTTATCCCAAACATCAGAGCATCTATTTTAACAGGATTTATTTTTAAAACACACTTTCAAACATTTGTTAAACTACCTACTGAAAAGGGGTAAACATTAAGTGACCCTGCAATGAGGAGAAATAAAGCAAAAAGAAGAAAAGTTTGCTTAGCATCCATTATCCAGCCTGTTATTCAACAACGAAGCAACATCTGTAAGCAGTTTCTCAAGCGCTGTGCGTAACCCAGCACCACCACCTGCTGTTTGGGAACGAAGATAACAATTTCCCTTGAACATTAAATCTCCAGCATCATACAAGCAGAGAATTCACCCATTTCAAACATTCAGAGAAGAAGAGAAGGGCAAATGAACAAACCAAACCAAAACAAAGCAGAATTCCCCATCCCCGGTAATGTATGGGAGAGGCAGCTCTGCCCATTTTAACTATGGGGCTATCCTTCCTCGGATATGGGGTGAAAAAGCTGAGCTGATGATGCCAACCATACCTGTGCACTGCTTCTGCTCTTTTGGCTTGGGATTCACACAAAACCTTTATATGCAGTGCATATAACTTGGCTCCAGTGTGCTACCTGTCTTTCCCCAAATCCTGCTGCTTGTTAGCAAAATAACTTATGTTGCATGTAGTGCAGAACTTCTGCCTATGGGGGCTGCTGAAATTTCCTCGCATGATGCTTTCGTGGGGAAAGTCAAATGAATTCTGGCCTCTCAGGCTTATAAACATGGAACACGGTAAGGTCCAAAGCTTTTCATTCAGAAAACTTGGTGAGTAAACCCCTCATCCCTTACTGTGGATGGAATGGAAAGGAGAATCTGTGCCATTGCATTTTCATTAGTAATGGATGAAACAAAAAAAAAATGTAGCTGAGTAGGCCCTAAGAAAGCCAAGGGAAGATAGTATGATTCCACTGCCTCTATCCAAACATGCAGCTAAAAACTGTGTCAGCTGCACCTAAGGATTCAACCTGCCACCAGACTGCAAGAGAAACTGAATTACAACCAATGGGAACAAGTCTGGGAGAACTGTGCTCCATATGATGCCTCTTTTTTTCCACCAGCTTTCCCTTTAGACAGATAAATCTCCAGGCAGCCATCTATCTGCATATCTAATTCTTTCCAGGACTGATGCTCTCTCCTATATCTTGTGCAGACATGCATAAAGCATGTTTAAAAGGGCATGGCTCTGATTAACGGCAAGCGGTGCAATTCTTAACAGATAGTAAAACATCCTCCTGCTCCTAACGAGTACTGTCCACGAACAGTGATGTTAAGAATGTGCATTTTTGTTTCACAAGTTTCATGAAATTCCATGGTTTGGCTGTGGTGTCTGAAATTTTCATTCACACCAAAGAGGAAAGGGTTTGGGGTTTTGGCAGGGTTGGGAGTGGTTTTTTGTTGGAGTTTTGATCGTTGTTGCTTCATTTCAAAAATGAGAAGACTTTCATGGTTTAAGGCTATTTCTGCATTGTCTGTTTCCATTCAGCTGCTAAACTGAGGTGAATAGGTTTTGTTTTTATTTGCATGCCCAGTGCACACCTGGAATATGTAGAACTAAGCTCATTATCAGGTTGATGCAGGTTACATTTTTCTCCTTTCCTGGTCTGCAATCCTAGAGCTGTTGCATGAAGCATAGCACAGCTTGATTACCTCGGAGCATCCGGATCTTGGAAGAGTTCCAGTTTGCAGTTTATGCCCTCCCTAGTTTTCCTCTTTGCTTAAAACATTAAACTGAAGACTATTTTAAAATTAGAGGGTAGTTTTCTTTGGATGGTCTTTTTTGGTTTTGTTTTGGGGTGGTTTTTTGTGTGTTGTTTTGGTTTTTTGGGGTTTTGTTATTGTTGTTGCTGCTGTTTCCACAAAATGGAACAAATGTATACTCTGTATCAACAGATCTGAAAGTACTTCAATTGGAAACTGGACTAGTTAGGTAGCACTAGAACTGGTGGAGCAGGCACATGGGAGCCCACCTGTCCAGGAGCCTGCCTGTCCTACCACCACATAGGACAGCGCTATGACAGGCAACCTTGATGAGGCAGAGAAGCAAATATTGGACACAGGGGTCGGAGAGATTTTTAAAACCACTATTGTTAAATACTTCAAAATAAGTCTGGTGTTCTCCTGCTCTTGTGACTGTCATTAACTTTCTTTATTTAAACTGTTTATTATTGCATCAGCAGGGGTCAAAAACTAACATCTATCCATCTTGTGCACCTAAAGGAAATTCAACTCTGATGTCTCTGTGTGCTCTCCTTCTCACTTTCAATGCATTTTTTTTTAAAGTGGACTTCCTTATAGCATTATAGGTCCCTAAGTGCACACACATTAACACGATCAAGGCTGATGTGAATAACCATTATCTGGTTATTCACTAACCATGCAAGAAGAAAATGGCTTTCATCATTATGACTGCCAGAGAAAGAGTTCTGTGGCACAGACTGAATATGAGTATTGAGGAGAAAAAGAGATTAGAATGTGGTAGGAATTGGTGATGAATTTTGGGGGGGGGGGGAAGGAAAGACACCTTGCAAGCCTTTAAATGTTCCATGCTTTATGGAATATTTTATTATTCCAGAGATGAATCTGAGTGAGATTTCCTAGTTTTAGAAATGCCTCTTGCCTCGCTAAAATAATTTTGTTTTCATCAAGCCTGAGTTCTTTCAGACATGAGGGCAAATTCTGAGGTACTCCAGTGAGCAAATCCTCTGCCAAGTTCAGGTTTTCCAGTTTAATCATGTTATCAAAAAGCCACCTTCTTAATGCCCTTCTCAGTAATATGATTGTGACTGAGATCAAGGTTTTCTAGATCTGACAGCTCACTGAAGACATCAGTAGGAATTACTGATATTTTACTGGCTGCTAAATACAAATCCTTGAGGGGAAGAACTGGGGGAATTAATGCTCCTCAGCTGACTGAAGTTCATCTTCACCATGTGCAAAGATGTTAGGGAGAGAAATGGCACTTTGGGGAGAGAAATGACACTTTGGGGAAGGGTTGACGGGTTAACCTGCCACTGTGGAGGCTCAGTGTCACCATGTTCCTGCACTGAGTTCAAGCCCACTCTGCAATGCTGCAGGTGCTGCCACTGCCTGGCCCCAGCTTTGACAGGGCAGTAGGAAGGTCTAAGATTATGTTTACCCATGTGAACACGCATGAGCCTTTGCAAGCCTGCATACACTTCTTTTATACCTCCATCACTGAGTTGCTTGTTCTTCAGGACCAAGAAGTCTGGTGCAGAATACTCCTTCAGGAGACCCAGCTGGATGAAATCTATCCTTTTATTCATAATCAGCAAATATCTGCCACTAAAGGGGATTCCTTCAGGGGTATCTTATAGCCTTTTGCCAAAGAACTAAACCACTCCGAAAATAAGATGAGAAAAGTAAAACCACCACTGTTGTTAGCAAAAGAAGAGTTTCAAAACTATTTGTGTGTAAATTCCTCTCTAATATCCATTTAGCTATTGTAGATATTTTGTCATTTACTTCTCTATATCAGCAGAATGAACATAAAATTGTTACTATTTACAGAGCATTTGTCAACCGTCCTCAATATCTTTTATAAATTAAGCTCTCTAGGGTTACATAATTTATTTTTATTTTGAGCTGATATTCTCCTTTTCTTTTTTGAGTGTACTTGATGTATCTTCTGACACCAATACCCCATCTAATGCTCTCTTCAAGCATCTGTTTTCTACATTTTTACAATGATTTTCAAGAAATGGAAAATTATTACCTCATGCTTTGATTTATGCTGATGTATGATTTCTTTGTTTGGTAATCACATGGAAGTGATATATAACCACAAAGGAATTTTATATTAATGTTTCTAATTTTTTATTTCCTATGGTATGACCATTACTCATCTATGAGTTTCCACCATACATCATCAACATATATACATTATGATAATTACTTTTAAACAGCTTACACTCAGAATGTGACTAAATAGCTTTATCTGGAGGGTTTAACTGCCAGAGCAAGCACACTCTGGAGGGCAAAGGTCATCCTCAAAAAAGACTCTTAACATGATTGTTTCATCTTCATCATCCATATAGCATTATTGTTTTCTTTATATTATTCTGTCTTTCACTCCCTCTGCTAGCTTACTGCTTGTTTCTGAGCTTTTTTGGTTTTGCTTTTTGCTGCTTTAAGAGCTCTTGGACCATGGATTTTTTTTTTTTTTTTTTTATTTTAAATTTTTTTTTTTTTTTTTTTAATTAACTCTTTCCTTTTCTTCTCCTTGCTAGGAGGAATGGTAGTGATCCTTCTCCTGGTATTTTTTTCTGGACTAACATTCTGACCCTCTGGCATGGGACAACATGCAACCTTGCTTGATTTGTGATTTACACTTCTACCAGTTGGAAGGCACCTTTGCCTATCCCTTGCGATGCTGGGAGAGAAGGCCTGCTTGGCTGGACTTGGATTTTGATAGTGATGCTCCTACCCAATGGACTGGCCTTCATCTCTGCAGGGGATGCTGTGTGTATGGGGGGATGCAGGGGATGAGGCATGTAAGGTGCAGCAACAGACCACTTAGCAATGCACAGGCTGTACCCTCTCACTCTTCTACAGCTGCAGTCTCACCCATGCATCTCAAGACTGAATTAGTGTTACTATGTTTCAAAGGCAAAAATTGCATTTTAAAACTTCTCATTGAATTTACGAAACAATTGAAATGCCTTCACTGCAATTTTTCCTGTTTTCAGGACTTTTCCTATTCCTCCTACATTTGTCTCTGTTAAGGAAAAGGCACATATACTTCAAAAATACAGGGACACATAAAACCACAAGCCATAAACCATACAGTCTTTTAACATAAAATCCTGTGGATTACATTTTAAAATGTCATAAATTAAGAAAACTTTGCTTGATGCTTCTACTTCTTTTCTGATTGACACCATCCCTGGAGACCTGATCCTCTGGTAACAGAGAATGCAATTTCTTTTTCCATTATAAATGCTCATGGATTTTGAAACTATTAAATTAATATGGTATATTTCAACATGAGTCAGAATAACATCACTCTAAACTGAAAATTGTATTTAACCCTTCTTTTAACATACTACCAAGTAATTTCAATAACTTTAGATATATGGCACATGAGACTTCCTGTGCTGGGGACACAGATTGCCAAAGGAGGTATAGAATTAGTAGAACCTTGTCAGACCAAAACAGTTTATTTACATGTGTTGGAACTGCCTTTTTTCTTTAAATACTGAATTTTTTGCCTGCCCACTCCAGGAACGTAGAAAAGAATGGAATATTTATGACAGCTAACATACATCCATATAATTATAAAATTAATTTTTGAATTTGTTACAGTTTTTCCTATCTCTTCATCTATTCATTCATCCACGATTTCTCAACAGACTGTCCACTAAGCTATTGAATGTCTCACAAGAGTTATTTTGTTCTAATTCTTTGTCCCCTTGTAATTTCTGAAAGCACTCTCACCCCAGGTATTCAGATAGAAAATCTAATCTTACTTAAAACTCACAGTCTTGTTGTGCAGCTGAAAGGAAGAGAAGTGATACAGTCATAATGATATCTTCATCCTCACCAGGTCAAGGAAAGTTTCTATCCTTTGCTGAAAAGGATATTCAAAACAAACAAAAAACCAAAACAAAACACCAAAAAAAGGGAAAGAGATAAAATATCTAACAATTAAATTAAAAAAGAAATGAAAATATTTCTTGTAACATTCCTTTAGTTTTATTCTTACTTATATCCTGTGAGTATAGTCTTCCACAGCCTTTCATCTGAACACAGAAGTCAGCTAAATCCACCGTGAAGACTTCTGTTTGGCACTGCCCACTGCCCTCCAGGCAGCAGCAAAGGGCATCCTCAAACTGAGTGTTTGGCTGGAAATGTCTCACATTGATGTTGACTTGGAAAAAAATTAAAAATTAACTCAGGAAGGGTTCGAGACTTAATAAAGGGGCAAGGCTGATGATGCCACCAGCTTGGTATGGGATATGTTTGACAGTGATTTGAGCTACTGCAAGACTCAATACTGCTTCTTTATTGCAGTCTCAAAAGAGAATCTAAAAAGACACAATTGTTTGACAGGAATGAGTCTCTAATGCAATATCGTAACTTTCCCTGTCACGCTTTCTACAACTCTCGAGGACAATATCCTTTGGTAATTGCCATAGCCCCAGTTGCCTGCAAACACAGGCAATATGATCTCAGAGGTCTTTTCCAGCCTCAGTAATTTTGTGATTCCGTGTAATACTTTCCTGCCGAATGCCCCATTCTTCTCTCTTTATGTAAGCTTAACTTCCTGTAACATGCTCAGCTTCTTCCTATGCCACAGGTCTCCTCTGAAAACCCTGCTTTTCTCTAACACTGTCCCAATAGAGTATCTGCAGCTCTCCTTCCTTTCTCTTGCCTAACTTTGTTTAGCCCATAGCTGAGCATAAGATACAAAATGTGCTGGGAAAAGTAAGCTACAACAGTACTGCCTGGCAGGGTTTCTTTTCCTCACCCAGCTGCTGATTTTTTATGGAACTTGTAAGAACTTAGAATTTAGTTCTCTATCAAATCTGACAGAATTTGGCTAATGGGATTCAAAGATATAGGGTTTGGAGACAGAAAAACAATATGATTGAGTAACATTAGTTTGGTTTTTGAAACAGGGTGAAAATAGGGTGAAAGTAACTTAAAATTAGCATGTTTTATTATTAGTTTATGTAGTTGATCATAATTTCAGCAGAAGTTTTCATCCTTTAAATATTATCTGAATTTTCCAAGACTTCATGAAGGAGATTAATGTAAAAGGTAGTCTATAGTATATCAGACATTTTGAATCTATTATTGAGAAAATTAAATTCCTTTAATACTATTATGTATCCTCTTTTAAAATAAATAAATTTTTAAAAATGTCTAAAATACATCAGGTAATGCGTTTTCCAATGAAACACAAAATCAACTGCAAAACTCCCGTTTTTTCCCATCATAATTTTATTTTGCAAACACTTTCCTCTAACTACAATCAAGTTATGGTTAGACTTTCTCACACCCTGTAAGGTATATTGCTTCCAAGGAAACAAAGATTATTACAAGAACAGACTAGAAAAGAAAACCCTTTTGAATTAGTAGAAATATCCTTACTTAGAAGTAAGAGGGAGGGTTATTTTGTTAGCCAGTATGAAAATTAGAAGGATTTTCACTAATAGTTTTTATTCTTTTAATCTAAAATATACATTTCTGGTTGTACAGTAACTACCTAATGATTATGTCAAATAGATTTCCTACTGCTACATTTTCATTGAGATCTTTCAACACCCTGTACTGATGTGCAGCTCTGCTTTATATATATATATATAAAAATATATATTTGGCTATAGAAATTTACATGGCTATGAAAAATAGAAAAATAAATCTCAATTATTTGCATTTTCAGAGTGCTCTGAGTGTTTTCAACAGTAGTTTCAGTAACAGGACACCAGTTTGACAATAAGATCATGACCAGCATGCCCTTCACCTGCAGGAAACACAAGAGCTGTCCCTGATGTAGCACAGACTCCTGTGTCATCCCACAGGACTGCCACAGACCACATGAGGCCACTGCACACCCCAGCAGCGCCCCACCTGTGCTGGCAAGGACAAGGGAGAGCAGCCTGGAAACATTCTTGGCAGGGGCAACACAAAGACTCATTCTCAGCTTGGGCCTGCACCTTCCCAGCCAAAACCCGTCTCTGGAAGGGGTTGCCTCGTGAGAGCTCTGTGCCCACAGATGTTCTGAGCTGTATTTGCCCCTTGCCCTGAGGATCCTAAGGGGTTCTTGCACTGACAGCTCTCTACAGTCTTCAGAGGATGTCAGGAAAGCTGTTAAGCGCAGTGACTTGCCAAGGAGGTTTGCACTTAGATTCAACAGCACCTAAATGTTTATATTAAGAGAGGTTGAGGATGGTTTTGCAGTGAAAGCAAATGCTGGGGAGTCAGACCTGGATGCTGCCACAACCCTTACAGGGGCTTTCTGTGAATCTGTAATGTGAGTGTCCTGCTCCTTGCTCCTGGAGTGAGACATCTACAAATGCATGGAGGCAGCACTGCACACCTACAGGTTTCAGTGGGGCTGGATATGAGGAACAGAGCTAGGAGGTTTCCAACCAGAGCCAAACCAGGTGTCAAAAGCATGGGTTTGGGCACTTAATTCCCTTAGCCCTAAACCAAAGATATAACCATAATGCTTGTCATTCTTAGTTTGATTCTTTAGTACTTGCAAACTGTTCTGGGATCACTGATTAGAAAGTCTGTACTAATGCTTCCATTTCTGAACCATCTTTGCACAGATTGTCATTGAATTAAAAAAATAGGAAGGAGAAATTTTTTATCAATTACACATCTCCCATCAAAAAACCAACCCAAACATTTTGCTGATTGACTGAAATAATTAGAAAGCAATTATATCACTGCCTAAACAGGTTTGATTTCAGACAGGTAAGATGAAGATCCAGCAGTCATTTTCCTCCTGAATGCTTGAAATAGGAAAGATTGCCTCAAGGCTTTACATTACAATTATTCCACTGTGTATTATTTTTATAATCATTTCCACTCCAACTATGTGCTGACATTTACATATTATGTTATAGGTTTCAGCATGTTCCCAGCTCTGACTGTGTTTTGCACTGTAGGCTAAATTCTTCTGTTATTACTGGTGTTATTTTTCTAATGTGTCTGCCTGAACTGTCCACATGGAAGACACTTTGGTCTGATGATATGCTTTGTTGGGATTAAAACTGGCTCAATTAATAATGGTCAGTGATCAGAAGCACCTCTCAGGTTACATAGTTTAACATGACAGCATAATTCTGCCTTCTTTAACAAGTTACTAGAATGACATAGTTCATGATATAAAACAAAACTAGAGGAAATAAATACATATTTTGGTGCTGGTATCATTAAGTAAACACAGTTAAATCCCATGGAAGTCTTCTCTATTATCTCACACACCAGCACAACATTAATGTCTACAGAAGTCCCAGATGTGCAAAAGAAAGTGGAAATTGAATGGTCACCCTTTAGCCTATTAAAGATACCATATTCCACTTAGTATTCTCCTGTGGCTAGAATAGGATACAACTGTTTCATGGTATGGTGGCGTTTTCATACAAGGCTCTGTGAAATAACACTGACCCATCCAGCACAGGCTGCTCACACAGTATGTATTCTTCATTCTTCTTCAGAGCATTCCTGCCAAGGTACAGATTCTCATGCTACCATGCCTACAGAAGTATATATCAAGCTGTAACAGGACCAAGTTTGGAAGCCTCTACAAGGCCTTGCATTGCCAGGGTACATCATAAGTCTGGCTTCCACTCCTGTAGTGCTGGAGGAGCTTTAAATTAAGTATCATTTATGATAAAACACTTCCCTTCAAGTCTTGAAGTCTTTTCTTGTAAGATGTCTTTCTCTGGGATCAGTGTAATTTTAGCCTCTGTTACAGATGCTTTGAGTCCCATAAAAAATAGGTAATATTACTGGTTTTCTGGGGGGAGTAGGTGGGCAGGGTTAGGTTTACTCTGGACAGTAAGAGCACCACAGAAATTTTATGTCCATCTCTTGCAAGTCAAGGTGGAAATTTGAAAGGCAAAGATGTCCAAAAAAGTTCATGAGAATGACTGAAGGACTTGAGCACCTGTTTTCTAGGAACAGACTCAAAAGAATCAGTCTGATGAGAAATACTTAGGTGACGTGCTCACAAATGAGTCATAGACATAGAGTAAAAAAAGGTCAAAAAAAACCCCGTTTTCCAACTTAGCAAAAGAGTTCAAGACAAAATTGCAGCCAAGACAGTTTTTAGGGAAAATGCAATACCTGTTGATCTCAGAAGGTAAGTAATTATTGCAACACCCAAACAGCTGTTATAGCTCATTCTATAGTAACAGTCTGACTGTGGTTGGATGTTTTCCTAAAAGACACGCTATGTTTCATACAGGATTTAATATGGAAGTCCCATTGCCCATGTAATAGAGTAATTCAGACAAGATTTTCACAACGTTTCTATCCTTAGAAACCTGATGATGTGATCCTTGGCCTATGAAGCAATTCCTTGGGAATGGTTACTCATTGTATAGAGGAGAGTTGGGGCCTACAACCCCACCTCTGACCTGCTCTGTTTCTCTGAAACTTTGGAATATCACCATGTCCATTTTCAGTAGTTTTTAGATAATATTTTTCTGTTTTGATCAACAATGGCACTCATTTTCACTAACTCTTCTTTACTGAATAATTATGCATAAAGTTATATGGGGTTTTGATACTTAAGATGATATCTAGCTTCAGACAGAGATATTGAAATTTAGGTCTGTATGTGTAAACATCTGCATATGAGATGGAATTAATCTTGAACTGCTTTCCACCCTTAATACCTATTCCCACACAAGCTGGATTCTGCTTCAAGTTCCAAGCTTTCCCCGTGCATATTTTACAAATGATGAGTAAAACGTTTTTTTTCTTGCCATGGAAATGGCACAGGCTGGTAACAACAATACAGAAATCAGCAAAGTGATCAATGGCACTAGGATGAAGTTTTGCCTGTTCGGTGTCTTCACTAAGGTTGATCACACAACTGGATTAACCAATAGCATTTTCCTTTGGCACCTGTA
Organism: Actenoides lindsayi; assembly: GCA_025331215.1. NCBI lineage: Eukaryota > Metazoa > Chordata > Aves > Coraciiformes > Alcedinidae > Actenoides > Actenoides lindsayi. The sequence continues at coordinate 39,999 of WTSP01006045.1, forward strand.
AAGCTGCTGCCTTAAAAGTGGAGGCAGAGCTGCACAGAGGGTCTTGAGTCCTCGCTCCCTGACAGCACAAAGTGGGAGTGTGTTTGCTACATGCAGGAGGTGGTTTGTCACCTGAGGCACACTCTGAACAAATATTGCCAAAGCATTATATTTCATTTTTTATTTGCAAATGCACCCTCTTGTTGCATCTCCCCAGGCTCATGACCATATTCTCTAGTAAAGGTTTTCTTTATTATAACTGCCTTTATACTAACAGAGTAAATGTGCCCAAGAGAACCCACGATTGTCAGGCCAATAGTCACAGAAATGCCCAGCAGCCTACTATATGTGTTCTTTTCTTTCAAAGCAGGTAAGAAACCCTTCCACATCCAGACTGCTTGGAGGAACAGCTCCTTGACCTTGCTATCAAAAGGGCTGAGAATCATCTGAGACAGTGCAACTTGGCCCTGGCCAAAACTGTGCAAGGAACTGCTCTACCTACAAATGCAGTCTGCAGTCTAATTTCAAAGTGATTAAGCTGAAGACACAAAAAATCATCTAAGAAAAGTGAGGAAGTTTGGGTAATTAATGCTTTGAGAGCTTTAGCAGAATGCATCCCATAAAGCATATGAGAAACTTCAGTGCCATTTACATGGACCTAACTATGCTGTTGAAAAGGGACCCACAGAAAAATTATTTCTGACCCAGAACTCCCTTTGTTGGTAGCACTGTGTTTCCAGGCAGACAAGTAGGATGTTTGGCAGTTTTTTCTGCTGATTTTCTCTGAAACTTAGTTTTCGGCTCAGATCAAAATGCAGTTGAATGAATCAGAGATTAGTCTATATGTGTAGCTTGGTGCTGTCGCTTCCAGAGCAATCCTTCTACAAGCAGCGTTTCAGAAATGTGTTTATTTGGACAGAGTGCTAAGGTAGCTCATATACTCTTTTAAGTCAAACATTTGAGGCTTGCTGGTTGTAGGAAAAGTTGGAATAATATCCTGAGCTAAAACTTCTTACTTGATCAGTTTTCTTCATGTCAGCTGTCCAAAATCTGAATAATTTTTTTAAGTATGTCTATACTAAATGCATAGCACATGAGCAGACCCAGAAGGGGCTAGAAGTACCTACTGTACCTTGGCAGTCACTTGTGATGCCTAATACATACTCAGCTGTTAGCAGTGCTAGTACTTGGGTCTCTACTTCAGGCTACCAAAGAGGTATGAGAAGCCATGAATGGTTACAGATGATACCTCATCTCACCACCAAAGCATTCAAAGCATATCTGCTCGCAAAGCTAATAGCATTTCCTGTTCCCATCTCACAATTTCCTGTTGTCTTACCATATGGCAACACAGTTGAGGTACAGGATTTTGTGGTTGTGCTTCTCCAGTGAAAATGAGCCAAACGTAGGCCCAGTTGTCAGAGAAAGTCCTACTCCAAAGCATGGGGATATTGAGTAAAACTAATTTTACAGCCCATTTATCTGCTATGGAAATCACCTCCATGTTCTAAGACTTCATCCAAGTGCAGTAATAAAGGTATAGTGAAAAGCAAAGCTTTCTGTTCAGAAGTAGGTGCAGAGTTTCCACCTTGCCTGCAAGTGAGATAGTACCACACTATAACTGGGTACTGTTGAGATTTTCTGAGACTGTAAGATTTTCTGAGCTGTGAAAAAAATTTCAAGTTTCCAAAAAGGACATGCCTTTCCTGTTACTTGGGCAAACTTTCAAGCACAGCTATATACCTTCTTTAGGTTATATCCCAGTTTGAAGAATAAACATCCCCCAAAGACTTTTTTTTCGAGCTACTGGGCAATATTCTTCCCACATTTCTTTTTAATTTACTTTTCCCACAGTCATAATAAGAAGTTCTACTTTCACCAATGTGTTTTTATTCTTCCAAGCTGTTTTTCCAAGGAATGGAATGCTAACAAACCCCATGGTTTCCATCCCCTTCCCCTTGCTGGTACATAGCTCTCTTCCTGATGCCCTGCTTTTGGACTGTCTATTGCCAGCTGACACTCATCTTACTTGACCCTCTCTCCTCTTGCTTGTCTTCCCTGATGTTGACAACTGCACCCTCTCTTCCCTCCCAGACTCAGATTTCCTGTAATCTTTGATTCTACCTCCTCCAGCCTCCACCCTACATACAGGTTCTGGCAAAATATTGTTCAGATACTGTTGGGGTTTTGGTTTTCTGCGTTGTGTTCTGAGTCTTCTAACATTAAAAAAACATGATTCTTCATTGAAGTCTTAGGATAGTAATTGCTTACATTTTGACAACTCTGGCTCCGCATGTTGTAACTTTGTTCAGTGTAATTTTGATTCTACTGTTGCCAATGCCCTCCAAACAGCTCAAGAGTTCAAACTCTTAGCCTGTTAAACAGGGCAAGTTACCCTCCCCATTCATTTTGTGGTCAATTCAGCCTTTCATATTACTCCAAGCAGTAAGTTTACATTTCTTAAACTTGAAGGTCAGCATTTTGCACACTGGATGCAGAGTTCATAACTGCTTCCTTCAGTCCTCATGTTAGCTCCAGAACTTCTTTTAATTTCTTATGACAGTACATTTTTTTTACCTTATTTTCCAAGTGTGCTAAAAGGCTCACAGTAAAATCAAGTCTTATCATTTAGTTACAATGTACAGACTTCTCCATGGATTTCAGAAGGGACCTCTCTGGCAGATGCAAACCTTCTGCTTTTGCACATTGTGAATAGTCTCAGACTGCACAGAAAGAATTTAAGGCCAAGGCTTGGACAGAAATCCAAGTCTGCCAGCCTAGAGGCTCCAAAACCCTAGAGCAATCTTCTAGCGGAAGTCATCAGCACTCAGACTCACCTCTCCCATGGATCAGTCCTCAGAGAATAAATTGTAGGCCTCTGCTTGCTCATTTTCCACTCAACACTGACTACATCATCCTTGTGGGTCACTCAGGAAACCAAAAAGAAATATAATCCATAGCAACCCCTTCTATATCATTTTGTCTCCGCTTCCTGCATTGTAAATGGTGTGTTATACAGCTTTCTTGCCACAACTGCCTTTTCCAGGTCTGAGTGCTTTATCACTGCACCTATTCTCTCCTATTAGACTGAAGTTCGCATCCAACCGGTAAATCTCATAAAAGATTTTCTGGGATTTAGCACCTCCTCAAGAGCCAATAATGGAGGAATCTACTGCTGACAGAAGGACAGAGATACAGAGTGTAACTCTACAGGGACATGTGAGCAGCAGACCACCTGTATTTCACTTTTGGTTACTCATTCTCCCCTTTTTTTGAGCCAAAGAGTTGTGTAATATGCACATCTGTGTAAATATATGAGGGGAAGAGCCTCTGGTAGTCTGTGTCAGCTCACTCTCTCCTCCTTGTGGTTTTGGCTGGAATGGAGTATGATGATGGACAGAGTCAGCTTCAGATAGAAGAGATGTATCAGACAGCCTTGAATGGAAAGTATATGCTGTCCATGGACTATCAACCAGCCAGCTGGACAGACATCTGATTTTGTTTTTAGTTACAAATCTAAAATAGTTTTAGAGGTCACGCTAGTGTCTACTGTTATTTTTTTCACAGCTGTGAAAAAGCCACTGACATGGTGGAGGAAAAATAATATTAAGGATTGCTCAATGCTAATGTGAAAAAGTACAGAGAGGTATCTAAAACCTCAAAATTCTCTTATTTTAACTGTTTCCCTTCTGGGGCATGTGTATGCACATGAGTAGGGTGTGATGGGGAGTGGGAGGGAGGGCAAGTCTGTTATCATATGTGAATGAGTGAGTCTACCAGGAGGTACCTGTGAAAAGTCAGCATTTTTCCCATATGGAAAGTCCCCAAGAATTAGGTTTATAGTATGGGCAGGTGACTGGTGTCAGAAATGGTGCAGAAGTACATTCTTATAGCTGTCTGTGCTGGAATTTGTGAGGGAAGATTGGCCTCAAGAAGATGAGTTTGTTTCCTGGGGACTAGAAATCTTGTTTTTTTTCTTTTAAAGAAAAGGCTGTAGTCTGGAGGTCCAGGAATATTTCTGGGGTGTTATGGAGGAAAGGTTTATTCCTAGGACCTCTGCAGTACTATGACAGGTGATCATGAAGTACAAATCTTCAAACTGCAACTGAAAGCACTGGTCTATTAAACTGACAAAAGTAAGGGCTTTTATTACTCCTTGTGTGAGCTGCAGAGATTGACACAAGTTCATACAACCACTCTGTTGAAATGATTCATAACCCACCTTCATTCTTGAAACGCCTAATATTTATCTCTGTCCAGTTACCTTCACTTCATCAGATGTGATGTCCTTCCATTGCAGTCAGTCTACACTGCTCAGTTGCAAACTTTAAAGCAAGCATTTTCAGTTTTCTCCTGCTTGATCCTCATCTTTGGGAAAAGCTTCCAGTAATCATACATAAATCTATATAATTTCCCTTTCCCTTCTTCCTAAAAGCATCTGCTTCATAGCCACCTGAAACATTGGGATTCTTTATCTTGCTGTATGCTGAGGCCACTACATATCACATTAAGAGGTAACGGCTCCTTATTTCTCTCTTATAGACCTGTTTATACTTTTTTCTGGACTAGAAATTCCTTTTTTGCTTGGTGTATGCTGTGCCTAATGTCATGGAGTCCTTGTCCAGGACCAGGCTTTCACACAACACAGAAACACAAATGAAATGAGTGTGCATATGTGAGAGTGGGGGAGCACATTCTGTGACATTTATTGAGTGTAGAGCAGTAAAATATATCAATAGGGCAAAAGATAGTAATTTCAATTTAGTTTAGTTTTAGGTTTGTCTGTTAGATAAAGGAACTGTCCAGAGTTCAAAGCTGTTCCATTTGCCCAATGTCTGTCAATGTCTTGCCAACAATAGATTAGAGGACGTAAGATTTTCTTTTTCCTCTTTCAGGTGTAACAAAATTGAAAACAAGTAAGAATCCAGAAATTTTAACTCAGTTTCTTCCTAAGAAGGCAGCTCATTAAGCTTTCTGACAGAAGAAAGCAGTCTGTTAAATGTTGCTCAGCAGCATACCAGAGCTTCAAAGAGATAGTACTTTACTTCTCAGAGAGGTCTTATTCTTAATGTACACACTCATAAAAAATGAGGATTTAACACAATGAACTCCTGTGGCTTAAGAGTTAGTTGGAGCTAGAAATGTAAATAAATTCTATCTACTAGTCTGTGCTATCAGTTAGATCATTACAGTCACCATTGAGAACATGTGCTTAATGCTTCTTTATTTATCAGGCAAACAATGACTAGATACACCTTCTGTGCTCATGCTAGAAAGTAATAATCTTACATCAGGCTTCCATCCATCTATCATGTTCAAAAAAGAGAAAAACAAAACCCACAAACTCACATCATGAACACAAAATATAAACTCCAGGTTGACTAATGAATGTGAGCACAGAAACTCCTTTGTTAGCAATATCAGCTTAGAAAATCATCTGGGTTTAATGCATGTGAAAACATGTAGGAGGGATCACACACCAGCAGAGCTATTTAAATTAGAAAAACTTATGCTTCAAGCTGACAAGTTTTTGATCTATGATAAAAAAATAAAAGATGGCCATAATATGACTTACTTTGTTAATCAGACCTCAGCTCAGCTGACACATTAAATCATCTCTCTTGTACCTATTAGACATGGAACAAAACCAGACCCAAGTCAAACTTTGGGACACATAATTTGAGATACAGACTTTGTAATTCCACTATTTCTAATTATTTGGGTTTTGGGTTTTGATTTTAGTTTTGACTAACTGTAACAAGTAGTTCTGACTTCACCAAAGTCTCCATCCAAGTCCATTAAGTCTGTCCTTGAGTAGTGATTGAGGACAGCTGAGCTAATACACTCTGTCTTCCCTTTCAGCTTTCTGCTTGGTCTCATGTACTCTCATTGAAGTTTTTCTACCCATCCTGCATTTCCATCCTTCTATTTCTGCCAAGGTCAAACAGAGAAATTTATGGGATCTATACAGAAGAGCAATCAAGCTGGTGAAAGGTCTGGAGAACAAGTCCTGTGAGGAGAGGCTGAGGGAATTGGGATTGTTTGGTTTGGAGAAGACGAGGATGACAGGAGACCTTATCGCTCTCTACAACTACCTGAAAGCAGGTTGTAGTGAGGTGGGTGTGGTCTTTTCTCTCAAGTAAATAACAACAGGACTAGAGGAAAGGGCCTGAAGTTGCCCCAGGGGAGATTTAAATGAGATATTAGGCAGAATTTCTTTACTGAAAGAGTAGTCAGATGCTGGAACAGGCTGCCCAGGGAGGTGGTAGAGTCACCATCCCTGGAGGTATTCAAAAAACATGAAGATGAGGCACTTCAGGACGTGCTCTAATGGGATGTTGAGGTGTTTTTTTTCTGTAGTGTTTTTTGGGGTATTTCTGGGGCATTGATGGTTGGATGTGGTGATCTTAGAAGTCTTTTCCAACCATGAAAATTCTGTGATTCTGTGAGATATTGAGCAAAATTTGCTTGTACTAAAGTATACCATGAAATATTATGGTGAAGCTAGAAGAAAACTTATTTAAATTATACCTTTCCTTTAGAGTTTTCATTCTCTTTCTAAACAACATTTTCTAAGAACTATAGTTAGATTTGTAATGGCATACATAGCTGTTCTTTTCTTTGAAGTTTGTGTAAAAACTTTCAGCAGCTTTTCATCGCTGTGTTTTTAACCTTATATTGTCCCGAACAAAATGACAACTTAAATACTGGATACTACAGAACCTGACTCATTTTTTCTCCTTTGGAAGAGTAAGTAGTGTGTTAGTACCAAACAGAAGGTGAGGAAAACTCTGTCTCCAGATGGTATTGTGAAAGCTATAAGCTCTGTTTTGTCAAAGATGAGCTGTTTGCCAAATCCACTAGCTGCACATAATGAAATATTGCTGTACGAGTTTTCTTGAACCTGTGTCTTCCAAGGTCAGAAGGATTTATTGATACTTTCTTACTATTTCAGTCTTTGTCTGTTTCGCATCCAGCTGATGAGAGCACACATGCTATTTTTCATTAAAGGTATGAAAGGCATGATACTTCTCTGGACCAGGGAAGCATCTCACACATCTTTCTTCAGTGGTATTCTGACAAACCACTCCTTCTATCTATTTTGGAGACTGGTAAGTTTAGGACCCTCAGAGAGACACTGTTCTACAGATCACGGACAATTCTTTGAATGTGAGCAACCACCTCTTACTTGTGCAGGCCATATCCAACTTCAGAGTTTGTGATCCAAATTTTAAGAAGTTATTTTTAATGAACCACATAAGCTTAAGTTAAAGAACATTAATCGCCTGCTATGTTGAGAGCAAAGAGGTTATCTGTTTCCCTGGACTAGTCAGTATAGTCTCTGTCAGTATATCAGATTGGGGTACATTTCCTCTAAACTTCCAGAGAAATTGGTTATTTCTGATTCAAGTTTGATTTTAAATGAAATATTCTTGTATATCTAGATACAAATTGTTCAGTCTGTTCTGATAGGGGATCTAAGTGGTTGAACAATAACCTGAATCTTTATGATAGAAACTTCAGAAATTACGCCAAATAAACATAAGGAATAGTTTTTTGTTGCTGTTGTTTTTTGGTCTGGCAAATACATTTACAAGATTTTTTTTGTTGTATTTCTTCTATATGCTTCTTTTCAATGAGACTATCTCAGTCCACAATAGCTTCTGTTTCTCCCAGGATAATTACTATGAAATGTCTTTTAACAATATCTGTGCAAAACTGTTTAAAGCAGCACATTCTCCTGCTGCTTAAAGGTAAACTCATCAAGTAAGCAATTGGTTCCACTGTGTCTTGGCTCATGTAGCAGGTCGTAAAGAAGGGAAGAAAGGGAGCTGGTGCTGGTGTCTTCTTGGATGGAGATCCCACTGGTTCCCTCGCCAATGTCTTAATCCTGTCAGTTACACTACAACACAGGTGCATAAGATGATAGCCAGTGTCCAGAGCTATTTTAGCATTACTGGATCCATCACCAGACCCTTAGAAATATGAAGACATCATTAAAATACATAAATATATATAAATGGAAAATTATCTATAATATCCACCCAACACTGACAGGAGAATTAGAAATCTTCTTTATATTAATGGTACCTAATGAACTGAACATACCCAATACAGGCAGATGGAAAATTAATGAACAACAATGTGTACATATTTTTAAGGTGCGCTTGAAGTCTCTCCAACATAAAAAGGAACGTCCCAGGAATGAACTCTTACATTTTTTCATTTATGAATAACATATCCAGGCAATAAATCATGCTCAAATTTCCAGCTTATGATGGACTTCAGCTGATTTTGTTTGTTTCTCTTCTAAGCTTGGGGGCAACATTTCAGTGGTTATGAATTTGGACTTAATTTCTATCAGATTATACAGATTAGCTTCCAAGAAGGGCTGCAGTGCAAAGGCAGCACTTGCAAAACCCTTGAGCAAGAAAATCAAGGTCAGTGTTACTGATCCAGTAGGAAATTCCATTTTGAATGGTCTTCTTTCTCTTAATGCTTTCCAGTAATACATCACTTTACAGAATACAAACAAACCACAGTCAGTATAGAAACCAAGCACACTGTAGAACATTTTACACACAGAAAAATACTATCTATGTATAAATTTAAAATATTCCAAAAAGATTAACTATTTTGGCTGTCATAAACATCGTGTCTGCCACATCTCAAAAGATGATTCTCATCTTTAGCTGAGTGACTGATTCACCTTTTCTGAGTCACCATTTCTGATTCCAATTACCAGAAATGAAATTTTAAAATATATTGCATGGATTCAAGATTTCTTGCATTTCTCAGAATAACATTCTATATTTACTTTTCAATTAGGGGATTGTGTCTTCACCTCTAAAAGAATATAATCCCTTACTATGGCACACAATCTGCTTCAATTTCTGGGCACAAGGTAGTCTTCTTCACATTATTCCAGGACAAATGCAACAGTTGCTCAGTGGTAAAACTACACAAATTAAACAAACCACAAGAAATGGATTATATTGTGGGGAGCACAGAACAGGGGAAAGGAAAGCAGAGCCTGAAGTAATGTTATATTTGCTGAAGTGAATCATCTTCTGGAAGGTTATGACATGTATCTAACTTCAGGAAGAACAGGGGACACAGAAGTCCAACCAAAGAATGTTAACATTTGAGAGTTTCAAATGAAGCAGCAACTTCTTGACTTTCTCCAAATCCAAAAAATTCACTTCAAAGCGAAAACATGGATCAGCTCTGTGAATTGTTGAAAAGACTACAGTATGGTCATTTCGGAGCACACTTAATTGGTGACTTTGCTTCCTGACTCTCTTGCTCCCTTTCCAATGCCATGGAATATAAATTCCACTGAGATATTAATTTCTGACATTTTCTTTACTTACTGTTTTCTTTTAACAAACTCTGTTGATTTTTTCCATTCGATGACTTCTCATTTCCACAGCACCTTGCAGCAAGAACCTTTAGGATTAGAAAAGACAAACGAAACTTTTGCTCAGATAGCATGTGGTCCATGGTATTTCCCAGTGCCTCATAAACACAGGACCACATGGCTGGTCATGTCACATGGAAGGATAGTCCTTTCAGTTGCAGATGTCATAGCTCTTCCATTACCCTAGAGTGGTGATGATTCAGGATGATTTGTGTTGTTTCCTGAGTTCTACTTTTCCCCCATATCTCACTGCTGCATAAAATCCCTCAGTTCCATAGCTTGAGATTCATTTACATCTATGATGATGTAAGATTTACAGAAGCAGCTTTCATTCCTTCAATGAATAAGTTTTCTCTAACCATGGACAATGAGTAAGATTTAGTAATTATGGTTCAGACCTTCTTCTCCAGAGATCAAATCCAGGCTTCTTTTCTGCTAATCTCTAAAGAATATCTGCAGAAATGGACACATAGTCCAGGGACATGGGAATGGCTGGTAAAACAGACAATATGTAAGACTGATACAGAAGACAAACCTTTTTTTTTTATTTTTTCAGAGTCTATCAATTAAACATGCACAGGTATTCATATTAAATTTAGATTACTTGAAATTTCTTGCTGCAAACTAGTATAATTATGATAAAAGGACTAATGAATCCAAATGATACTCAGAATCTTCCTTCAGCTGCAAGAAAGTTAAGACACCCACCTCTTTTGTGGTTTTGAAGTGAAAGTAAATTTTGAGGAAGAAGTTGTTTGCAGCCAAAAAAGTTGTCTATCTTTAACTGTGATTCACTGTATGAGGTTAGCAACTAAAGGGCCTGCTTGCAAATACTTCTATTTGGCTGAAATATTTCAATTTCATTTTAAGGTCTGGTATTGACATCTGTTTGGTTATGCATGGATGTTCCTATAAAAATTGTAAAACAAGAGGAGTTAAAGTGAATTTATACTGGGTCTGCTGAAAAATATAATGTAGTCCTTGATGCTTGTGATATGGGATGAAATGATGAAACAAAGCCACCTTGTAATTTCAGCCTTGAGCAGTGGCTTTAAAGCTGGTACTACCATCTAGTGGGCAAAGAAAGAATTAAAGAGTATAACGACAAGTAGCCAAATTCCTTAGAATCTAAGTATTATATTGAGATGTAGGAAATATAATGGCAATAGATACCATTTATAAGATTATTAGATTTATAAGATTTCACACTAATGTGACATATCTATTTAATGGAAGACATTTGGGAAAAATGTAAAAGAACTTGAAACTTGCCATTGGCATACTTCAGCTAAACATGATTGCTCTACAGCTTCTTTCTCATAATTGTCAAGCCTTGTGGTTTAGTCCTTTAACTCTGTTGGTTTTGGACTGTCCTCTAAACCTGCACAGACTCATTTAACTTTGGTTTAGACTCCTTCTTCATTTCTACATCATATTTCTTAGTGGCTTATTGTTATGTTAATGTAGCTCAAGAAGAAGAACAAAATTTTCCTGTTTTCTTTTTGAATTTATACAGGACATTTTGTTCTTTTACTATCTTCTGCCTTAGCTATTTTAGATTGCCTCTCTTCTGGGAAGTTTCACAGCTCCTGGTTAGGTATAATATGTTAGTTTTAAGGACTATTGAATTCTTACAGTATGGACTACACTTGATACTATAAAATGGGAGGGTAAAATGCTGTTTACAATTCGTCATGTCACTCCCTGTGTCATTTTGAGTAACCAAATTTATATATTGTTCTTCCCTTTCCCTGTCTCTAAAAACTGATGATGCTTTTTGTCTCTTCTGAGAAATCAGAATTAGGTTTTGATAAAAAAATCTTCACAAAATAATTTCCATTTTCAACAACTTCTGTTTTTCTTCCTTTATAAAAGACATTTATGTTTATGCATACAAATCACTACATAAGAATAACATTCTTCAACAACTACAGATTCTAGTTATTCACTTGGGACAGTGTCTCACAAGCAAGGATAATTGCTGTATTTCATGTGAATACATCTGTGTGTCAGCTAATATTTTTCTCTGGTCTTTTGTTTCTGTCTTGCTGATGGTGAGTCACCAAACTAGTTATCTCAAGAGGACCATGCTATTCTCACACAATGATTTATGAGTGAAAACTATGAGCAAAGTTCCCCTTCAGAGCCCATCCCTGCTTGCAGATAGGCTGAGGAATCTGGAAGGACTACATGTTCCTGGATATCTTTAACCAGCCAGCAATGCCTGAGGATGTTTCAGAGAGGCAAAGTTTGTACAGCTAAACTTCCTGGGGCAGATTCCTAGCTCATGTTAATTGTCATCTGTTAATCTCAGAGAGAGCAGGTCAATTTACAAGGTCTATGTATCTTCCTCTTTCTCTCTCTTCTCCCCCCACAGTTTATGCAGCGAGTCATTAATAATAAACATATAGCATATGTTCCTTATGGGACTTTTTTTGACAGTTCTGAAACGCTAGTCAGTTATGAGCAACAGCACAGAGGAGTGACAAGAGTGAAGATTATTTGGAAGGATGTTACTGAAGAAGTTGCTGAAACAACTGTGAACATCTAGATCATTGCTATTAGACAGTATTTGAATCTGGTGGCAATGACAAGAAAATGGCAGATACATCTTGTCCTATAAAGAGCTACAAGCTATTCACCTCCTTTTACTGAAATGAAACTTAACTGATGATTTGACTTAAAGAAATGCAGATGTTTAATAAAATACAAAATCAATAGGTGGCAACTCCCTGTGTTGAACTGCAGTTTTTATTTCAGTTAGAGTATATTCTACAAGCTTCAATTTTACACTGCCATGTTTGGAGGGACTAGAAATAAATCAATAAATAGTAGTCATAGTCTCAGAGTTCTTCATGCAAAAGGCAATACAAGCCCTTAGTAGCACACTTTTTCATGTGTCATATAAAAATTATCTTACAATACCCATATTCTGTTCATAGCCCTCCTAGTGTACCCAAGATTTTAAAACTACATTCTTCGTCTTTTACTGCTGTGTGTTTGCTTCAAGGGAGAGCAAGGGTGACATCCAGTGGTCTGTTAAGTTATATGGATGGATGGGCTAAGCCTTCACCTAAGTGAGATATCACTGAGACCTTAGAGACATAGAAAGATACCTATTACATCTTAGATCAAATTGAGACTGCATAATATCTCACATGGATCTCCAACTGCATCTTTTAAAAAATCATTTCCATTTCTCTATATTTTTAAATTCAGATATAGGAAGCAGAGACTGTTAGAAAACTGCCTTTTGCAGAGATTAAATAATAAGATTCCTCAAATTAAGCACTTTCCCTAGGGAAAATGTTCAAGACAGAACTGTTGCTGATCAATGGTACCTGTTGATGGTCCTTTTGTAGAGCTTCGCCTTTCCAGCTGAGTGTTTCCAAACACTCACTGTTTCCTTTGTTTACTTCATTTGCTGCTGGTTTTGAGTATTTCAGTATAGGTCAGGTATTATGTAAAAGTACAAAGAGGGTGGTATTATTTCAGGTTGAATCACATAAATTAATTCTTCCAAACAATAGAAGGCTACTTTCTCAGTCATTCCATAATCACAGAGCTTCTAGAACTGGGGGCACTTTACTGGCCAGAGATATGCAGTGAATATATTTCTGAAACTCATGACAGCATGTCTTCAACATTTTGTTTTGGGAACAGAAGTAAGAATAATGTTTCTCCTGATGTGCCTGCCTTCCAGCCCTGTCTATAGCCTGCAGCATCCCTAAGGCTGTCCAGGCATATATTATGGCATAGACAAATGCCATACTTGTGGAGTCTTGTATTCTCTGCAGGGCATCTTCCAGCCATATGTCAGGCTGTCTTCGGGAGTGCACTCACTGTAGGTCTTAATGATCCACAGAATACAGACTGGATATCACACAGGGGAGGTGGGCTCCTCAGTATTAGGTAACTTTCAAAAATGAGACTTAGGCCTAAAATTTAGAGGGTTGCATGGGAGACTGCCTTTCCCTGAAGTATAATATACTCCCACTCAAACATTACAACTACTCAAAGTGTTCCTGCTATCTTCCCTTTGGGAGAAAAAAAGGTGTTTTTTTTAATCTCAAACTGGTTTTGAAATATTTACATTGACAGCCACAACAGAAATAATGTTTTTTGTTGGGGTTTTTTTAAGAAAGTAAATAGCTTTGCAAATAAATTAATTAATAAATAGAGAAAAATGGGAGAAAAAAAATGTTGAAGTATATCTCTTAATTCTAATACTTCTATTTATGTCCCTAGTTCTGTAGTTTTAGAATGTCTATGACAAGTGGACTGACTTCATCTCTCTTCCATGTCCTTAGATGTTAATTAATTAATGAAGATTTGACAACTGCTACATTCAGTCACTAATAATCAAGACTGCATTCACTTTATCAAAACGACTTTTCTGGTCATATGACATTGTGATAAAACTTCTGATGTCAGGGTTAACAAGAAGCAATTTTAGTAAGTCTGTAAAACCAAACCTCCAACAAAAAAAATCACCTTTGTGTACTGTTTCTGTCCAGTACTGGCAATGCCAAGTATTATGATCCAGATCAACAAAATTACTTCCTTGTCCAAACTGCCTAGTGGTATCCACAGCCCTGATTTAGGCAGGTAGGACCCAAATAAAAGGGGGAGGGCTCAGATAGTGAAGTAGCATCTTTTATTAGACCAGCTGATGCTGTTAGAAGACATAGATGATCTCTGAACTCATGACTTCAAACTGAACTCAGTGTAAAATGTTGCAGCATCCTATGAACAGAAGCAGAAAACCCCATGGGCTGAGTGGGAATATGCCTGCACTATAGAAGTTAAGCTGTATTATTTGAGCTTCTCTGTAAGAAGGTGTTACTTGGGGCTGTCAGGGGGTGCTGGTCCCAATATGAAAATTTTGAGTACTGACATCTATCTCTTCCCAAAGCACAAAGCCAAGGGAGATGAAGGAGTACGATGACTCCTTTTGCACAATGATTCTCTGATTAGCTCTCCTGTCCAGCAGGAGGGAGACCTGGGCTACGTTCCTCTTTGGTGTCTGTGGAGACCTGAAGGTCCATATCAATGGCCCCAGGTGGATGCTCCAGCAAAAAGGACATTCTGAGTTACAGAGAAGAGACAAGGGTCCCACCTCTGCTCATGCAAGTGTCTGAGTATTTTACATTTAGTGTTCAACAAAGTTTGTGCAGGAGGTCAAGCCACCTCCATCCTTGTCCCCAGGCCATAGACTCATGCTTTCTCTGCCCTAATAATTACTTAATTATTGCTGCATGGAAAAGTTTCAACAGATGGTCTGGAGCTGAATAAATTCTACTCCTGCAGGCCAAGGATTCAACAAAATTTGGACCCCACACCCCAGTGAGACCTTTAGCAGCTGAGCCTGTGAAGCTGGCAACAAGTCCTGAACTTTTTACCGCGATGATCTATTTTGTGAGTGCCTATCAAGACCATAGATAAAAGAGCACATGGATCTGGGCAGCAGCTGAGTAAGCATTTTAAGGATATAAGTTTTAGATCTACACATCAGTGAGGTAGTTCAGAGGCACTTGTGTCCTTTATTGATCTAAATGGAAACAGCTAAGGCATGGGCATATTTATCATTTAAATCCAATTGATAATATTTAGGATTCCTTTTTACTAATGAATAGGAAAAGGCTTGCTTCATATCTGATCCTTTCATTATTTTGTTTACCCCACAGTCCCCCTTGACCTCCCTACAGTTTTACCCTTATTCACTCATAGCCTTGCTGCTCCTTCCCCGAGTCCTGGTTTACAGCAATATCCTGCATTGTGAAATGATGTTGTCCACTCAGATTTTTCATTTTTAATTTCTTTTTTTTTAACATTAGTACCTGAACGGAGCAGGAAGTTGATTAATAGATTTTCAAACCAAGAGGCTATTATGATCAGCTGCTTTGATGTGTTGTATAAAACATGCTGAGGAAACTCATCTGGTTCTTTCCACAGAGAAATGCATGGGCCAGAGCATGTAAGTTAGGTCCTCAGCAGCAACACAAAAATACCTCAGGAGGACCTGACAGGGAAAAAAAAAGCTGTGGGAAGACAGCCCAAGCTGCCAGAATACCATGTGGCAGCTCAAACAGCAACATGTATTTCAGGACTGGCTTAAATATCACAGATATCCAAAAGCAATTTCAGGGGATGAAAATGAAATTTGTCTTACATGCAATGACAGTAACCATATAGAAAGAGATTGAGGGCAAACTGTACAATTTAAATATATTTAAATTGGGCTGTGATCTAAGGAACAACAAGAGAGGATTTTATATGAATTCTTGTTGGAAAAAAAAAAAAGCATATAGTCTTTCAGTTGGAGTCATTAAAGTTACACAAGATAGGACCGAAATCAACTCAGCATCAGCTGGAAAGCACTGTGTAACTACTAGGGACTGAATTTATATAATACATCCAGGGGAAAAGCAGATTATTTTTATCTGGCTGTGTGTAGCAAACAGGCCTAGAAACAGACTGAAATATGACAAAACAGCATTATCCTGAAAAGACAAATGCAACAACTAAGAACAAACAAACAGTGAGTAATTAGGAAAAAAACCAACCAGGACTGATTACACAGAGCAGGAAATCTTGATGCAGTCAAAGTAATGAAGAGTTAAAAAGAAAAGAATTCATTAAAATAAGCTTTGTATGCTGTGCTTGTGTTTTTACAGATCATTAAGGAGGCACTTATAGTGGCTTCACACCACCCTGAGATTTGCACCTCAAGTAGGATTACTTTTTGATTCTGCTCAAATCTATTTTATTTCTGACTCCTTACACATGCTCTCAACACCCAGGCAGGGATGAAGGTCTGGCATACTGTGAAATGGATCGCCAGCTCTGCACTTTGGCTGACCGTGGACAATTCTATTTTGTGGCAACTTAGAAAAGTGTAGTGGGTGATTTTTCCCACTAGTCTGTTGAAAAAAAACCCTTTCAGTCCACAACATGAAGTGTAGTGCTTAAGTAAGTGTCTTGTCTGCCTCTGTAGCAGGATGTATATACATGGATCCCCCAGCAATCTCTGCTAAAGCCTTTCCCAGAGCTGAAATATGCAGGTGGGCTATTCAAATCAGAGACTTCTGCAAATGACACTTCTACAAGGGGTGTAGTATCACAGCCAGTGGAGGACAAGCACTTAGCTGCAGTGGGCAGGAGAAGCAGCCCCAGGTTTTTTATTCTGACACAGAATCATAGAATAGTTTCATCTGGAAGAGACCTTCAAGATTATCAAGTATAAACTTATTCCTAGCCCTCTCAAAAATCACTACACCATGTCCCTAAGCACAACATCGAACCACCTCTTAAGTATCATCAGTATCATCCAGGGATGGTGACTCTAGCACCTCCCTGGGCAGCCCATTCCAATGCCTGACAACCCTTTCTGTAAACAAATGCTTCCTAATATCCAGCCTGAACCTCCCCTGGTTCAACTTCAGGCCATTTCCTCTTGTTCTGTCACTTGTCAACAGGGAGAACAGACCAATTCCTGCCTCGCTACAACTTCCCTTCAGGTATTTGTAGAGGGCACATGTGCTTCTTCACAAGCTTTTGCCTAGTAGATGTTGCTCAATGCTTCACTGCTTAACATTAGTTCAAGTGCAGTGTTTGGGTAGGTCTATGGGCTGAAACAAGGACAGCTATCAGCACCTGCTTTGTCTTTTGGAGTCTGGTCAGATGGCAGGGAGCAGAGGCAGCCTGTGCCACCTCCTCCCTGGTCCCCACCACCCTGGCTCTAGGCTTCTGCAGAGACCCACTGGTGACAAGGCCATTGGCCACAGTTGGGCAGGAGGGTCAGCAAAAGGCAAACATATTTGCACAGCTCATCTCTACCAGAAACCTCCTTCTACAGAAAGAAATTAATGAAAGGAAAAGAAACAAAGCTTTCAGGACCCGTTACCAGTCCAAACAATCTCAGTTTCATTTGTTCTTTCTATGCAAAATACCCTTTCCAAATAACTATGATCATTAGATAAACCATCCAGATGTGCTTATATAATGAAATAAAACATAAGGGACACTTTGGACTCAATAAACCAATAACAATAACAATAACAGCAAAAAGTTGACAGAGGAACTTGAGAATCACTGGAAGTTTTCCAAAGGAAGAAACTAAATCCAGTAGGATCAGCTCAAAACATTTAAAGTCTAAAGCAATCATGTGAAATGTACTTTTCATACTATAGATTTTGCTGGCACATGTTCCCACATCCTGCTTAGAGCTACCTGCATAAGTAATACATATATTAATTAGCTAGAGATGTATATATATGAATTTTATGTAAATTGTCTATGGCATACAGCTTGACTCTTGTGTCTTTGATCTGCTGATTCTGAGTGTGTGGAATTCAGCGGGCCAAATAATTTTTATCTCTGCTGGGAGTACTTTTGGCAAGTCTTCCATCAGTAGGAAATGAGCTGGAAAACTCTGGTGAAACTTCAAAGCAACAGCTTAAGGTGATCGTTCGTTTCATGAATTTCAGACTGCCTCTGCTGTTTAACAACACACTGAGTTCTTTCTCCCTAATACATTTTTTAAAACTGCGAATAAGATGAATTTGTGAAAATCATACATGAAATATGTAAGAGATCGTGTCACTTTTGAATACAGGGCATTTTCCAAATTATAAAGATACTAAGGGAAGTATTAAAGCCTCGAATGCTCTCTCTTACTACTGCATTCATTTGTGCAATAAATGGCCTTTAAATCCTTTCACACCTGAGAGTCATATTTGCTGGGGTGGGAGGTGCATTTGTTCATTCGTTTGATTCATTTCTGCTTCAATTTTTCTCCCCATTTTGTTAGAAATATCCATTCTTCTCCAACCCATATCCTGTGACAGCAAATTTCTGAGCTCTAATAATACCCTCAGGTATGTCTCACATGGCTACAATAAATTAGGGACAATGTAAAGCCTGCTAAAACTCATACTAGGAAGGGTGAATTTATAAAAATCACAAAAGCAAGCTTTTCCAGAACTTACATTCTAAGGTAAGGCAAGACATAAGTAGATATAATTAGAAGATGAATGAAAAGAAGTCTCAGCAGTCATCTCCTCAAAAATATCATCAAAGTTCACCTGGACTCAGAGGTGAGTAATGTGTGGACGTCATTTAACTGCGCCTTCTCTTGCAGCAACTGATCCAGCTATTGTTCAGTCATTAACCAGGGCTGTGCAAACAGCTTCACATGCCAAGCAAAGTCAGGATATATTAAACTTCTTGAACATTATTTGCAACTTCATTTCTCTCACTTTTAGTGTAATCATTGTTCTTAAAACAGTCTGCTTCTTTCTCAAAAGTGTCACTTCACAGAAAAAATGCTATTGAAAGTCACAGAAAAGAAGACTGCATTTACATAATTATTGTTCTAACTCTTGGCTAAACACCTACAAAACAACACAACAGGGTCTGAACTAATTGGTCGCCATAATGCATAATCCTATCCCAGGAGGAAGTTGAAATCGAAAAAGCTTTAAAAGTGACCAGTTAAAAAAGAAACTACATCAACAGGAGAAGTTTCAGCATTGGATCACTTGATGATGTTAATCTTGATAAACAAGGAAACAATGCAGCTCTGGGAGATGATGTACTTTTTCAGAGCACTGGAAGAATGTGGGATCTATTGACCTGGAACAGCAGCACACATGAAAACCAAGCCCAGTGACAGTGCCCCTGGCAGAAGCTAAAAGTTGTTATTTCGGGGAAGGGGGAGGCCAGGAGCCAGCCCACACCAGTGAGCTTTGCCAGGGCCACAGCAGCACTGGTGACAGGGATGGATTTGGGCTTCATCTCAGATGTCACCTTGATGTACAGCTGCTTCTGCCATATGGTACAGCACAATTTATCTAACCTGCATCAGGCTGTGTGCCCTGCTTCTACCTAAAGCCATCTCCAGACAGAGGAAGGATATGCCCAGAGGCCTGGCTACCTCCTCCTCAGTTCATAAAAGGATGCATCAAAGAAATGAGGAAGCAGGAAGAGAAGTAAGTCAGGTTAAATATTCTGGCAAGAAAGAAAGGGAGGAATCTAATTAGCGCACAAGGCAGACTCTGCCTCTGCACCCCCACAAGTAAAGGAGATTAGAGCGGGTACCCCACAGATACTACATCTGTAGGTATTTTGTGCAACAGAAAAAATAATCTCCAGATCACTCAAAACAGGAATAGGCCCAAATGTTATTCCTTACATCTGAAGGACCAATACAGACAGCTCTATTGAACTGGTAGCAGCACCAAGGAGCAAAGGACTCCAGGCACCCTGGACGGAGAAATGGGCCTGCAATATGACCTCAAACAAGTGGCTGGAGGTGGTCAGTGACCCAGATTCATCAGCCTGGGTAAGAACTGACACTATGGGAAGGTCAGCCCTTGGACATGAACTGTGGTTGGAAAAGAATGGGATCAGTTCCCATCTTCACATTGTTCCACTACTGTGACTATACTGTAAATGCTATCAAACTCCTCAGCCCTTTAAGTCAAAGCACATTACCACACTCTCACAAACAGGGAGAATATGAAGCTGACCAGATTGTCTGATGCAGCCAGTTGGCTCTGTATCAGAGATCGGGACTGAATGTGGATCTCTGGATTTCCCCAGGGGATGTGCTTTCCCCATCAAAAAGATGCTTTTCATAATAGTTCAGATGTAGCACAGAGCAGAGGAAATTAGCTTCTATTCTAGTACCAGAATGAACACTACCAAAATATCAATATCTTCTTTTGATAACTGCTTATCAAACTTATCAACTT
This sequence comes from Actenoides lindsayi, assembly GCA_025331215.1. Classification (NCBI taxonomy): domain Eukaryota; kingdom Metazoa; phylum Chordata; class Aves; order Coraciiformes; family Alcedinidae; genus Actenoides; species Actenoides lindsayi. Next base: position 60,156 of record WTSP01006045.1, read on the forward strand.
CCACTATCCGAGGTTGCATACAGGCAGGGAGATCCTGTAAGACAGTGCTGAAAGTGAGTCCAGCTTGTGAGAACCACATTCAAACACCAGTCCCTTCCCAAACCTGCACTCACTGCAGAAAACCCACCTTGTATTACTTCTCTTAGTCCAAGGCCTAAGATGCGGCCATTACTAAGGTCTCATGGTGAACTGTGGCATCGTAGGACCAGGACTAGTAGCCATTGTCTTGTCAGTTCACCAGAAACTCCATGAAAGAAACTGCTTTCACTCCAATGACATTTTAAAGGCAAACCATTGTCGGTCTGTACAGCAAATACTGTAATTAAGGGCAGGACAGGTTTACTCATCTCCTATCACTCTATCAGGAACATAAATGGATGGGTTTGTCCTTAGATGACTGAAACAATGCATTTTTGCCTGTGAAAATAGTTTATATGCATCCACTGTAAAAATAAAACAATCATGGAGTGTCACATTAGTTTAAAAATTTTATGACACATTAATGTTTCTCTGAAGTCCTTTTAAAAGTGGTTTGGGGAAAAAAGAAAAGCAGCTTCCAGAGTGTTTCACTAGCACATTAAGTTATGTATTCTAAGTCCTGGAGGTGAAACATTTTTAGCATTTATGGGAGCTCTGGGCTTTCAGTCCTTGTGCTGAGCTGGCTATTACTACATGACAGAAAGCATCTGTGATCTGCTGCTCACGGGGTTCAAGCCCCAAAGCACCCAGAAAGCCTGTGCATAATCCTTCACTCACATGGCTGATTGACCGCACCACACATAAGTCAATGTGATGTATATGCTTTGATGTGACAGAACCAAAATATAACGTACTCCACAAATTATTTGATCTTAATTAGAAGAACAAAGGTCTTTTACTTGACAATTTTGTTTTAGAAAAAGGCATAAGGCATTGAGAGATATTAGTGTCAGCATCAGTTATCATAAAACACAGAGACAAAATGTATTTGAAAGTTTGTGGATATGAAGTACACATTAAAAATGGGATTATGTACTGTTAATGGTGAAATGATTGCCATTCTAACTTCCCACTAAAGCAGACTGGGGCATCATTATGAACATAATAGTTCTTTACATAGAGAATAACAGCCCTATCTTCTGTTGGAAAACGCCTGGCACATTTCTTTGATATCCAGGCTTCTGTTAGTCTCTGTGGGAGCGTACAGGCAAATACATCAGTGCAGGACTGCATTACAAGCAGGTGGCCTAAAGTTTGGCAGTAACAGACCTTTCTGAATCATACAATCTTTTTCACATGATTGTTTATACCCTGCACTGTTTTGTTTTTCTTTTCCGGAGGACTGGATCAAAGCTGTCTAGCTGGAAAGAGATTTCATTCACTTCAGTCAGCATGGAAATATGTCTGGTTTAATCTTGAATTGTAAGGAGAGTATATTTTCACCACATCGCTCTTCCTTGAGAAATATGATTATTCTTTTTACCTGTTGTGGCATTGGCACTTGCTATCTAGCAGCTATTCCCTGCTGGTGTAGTTTCTGCTATTAAGGTGTCAAGCATCAGCTTGACAAGCATCATTATGTAAGTGGTGCCTATGGGAATAATGGCTGGATAAAAAAAGGGAAAGAAAAAAGCTGTTATGATAATACTTGGCAAAAGTAAACATCTTGTAAGTAGAAAAAGTGTGTCTCCTTTTGTTAGCTTGTCTCAGAGCACTGCATGGGAGAACTGGCTGTGCTTTCTGACGCTTTGCCCAATGAAAGCTTCAGGAAGGTCTGTGACACAGCCTGTGAACTGGCCCGTTGCACTCCTGCCACAGGGATGTATCCCTGTAGTCCCTCTTGCCTTTACTGGGCAGCTGCTTGCTTTGGGTAGGGGGGTGGGTTTTCTTCTGTAGGAGAGAAAGCTCTGTAGCAGGGAGCTGTGATTGCAAGTCTGATCCATTGAAAGATTTATCTTGCTTATCCCTCTGAAGTCATGCCATGGAAACATGGATGTGAGACCCCATGATCTGGAGAACGATTTTCCCAGGGATGGTCATTCCTTGCAATTCAGGGGTGCTGACTCTCTGATTCTCCCAAATGTAGGTAACTCAGCTGCAGAACAGGGGAGTGGGGGGCAGACTCATGCACGCTCTTCCCTGAAAAAAAGCAGCTAATTATCACAGCCATCACATGCTCAGTTAAGTACAAACCACACACTGCAACGGCAGTGAAGGGGGTTGGCATACAATCCCCTTAGCTCACCTAGAAAATCTGTGCCTGTTCTCACAGTCTGAAACACAAGGCAGTACATCTGGGAACAGACCACAGTAGCCATTTCCTTTACTGGCTGGATGAAAAACTGTGGAGAATAAACCTTCCTATCCCAGGACTTGTTGAGGATTCACAAGAGAATTGTGGTCAATTTTACCATGTTTGGGTAAATCCTCCAATGTGTTGTCATTTTAACTCACCTGATATGGAAGGAGCCCTTGATTTGACTCCTTGCCTCCACAAAACCACATCAAAAACACATTAAAAAAATAATAAATATTCATACAATTCCACACCTACTGGAATTAAACCAGGAAAAACTTACCATTTGGACTGGGAGTAATCAGAGTGAAACTGGGGTGCTTCCACTCGTGTTAAGCATGGCCTCTGTATGAGCCAGAGACCACAACATTTGCAGAGAAAAATGCCCATCAATTCCAAATAGCATGTTAGATCATTGTAATGTCCACAACTACACATTGCAACGGGCTGAAGCTTATCCTAGTGACAATTCATGAGTCCAGGGCTGCTATGGTATTATAGTATTGCAAATGCATTTTTATCCAAATGGGTGGCTCAGCAGTAACGATTATTCAGAGAAAAGTGGCAGACAGGGTCAGGCAGCAGCAGAATGAAAAGTGAAAACTTGAAAGATGTTAGATGAATATTTATGCAGAGCAATCTTCACTCTCACATTATGGTGCATAATGGGATCAGCAAAGCTAACGGAATTCACGCTGCGTGAACTTCCTCTGTGAGAACTTAGTTTAATCTGCACATAAGACTGACAACCCGTGAACACAGAGAAAACGTTCAATGGCATGTAAAAACTTCATTGAAATAATGTTTCTGACTATATCAATGTTCTGGTAAAGACAGAATAAACAACTTTTTTTTTTTTTTTTTTTTTTTTTTTCCAGGCAGATTTTAAATCTACAGGCCACTTTTTGAAATGGCATCCAAACACTGTCACAGCAGACTTTGTTCTTTTGTTTCACTGCCTATTTGGTATGTCCTGCTGGCAACTGAAAAGCATCCATGGGGATCAAGTAATGAGGACAAGGATTTCACAAGAGCCTGACACTGACCATCACTTAAGGGCCGGTGACGATGAGGAGCATCCAGGCAAATTTCTGCTCTAATATTGCAATTTGTCAGGAAGTACTTTTCATTGCAAAATGAATGGCTGTTGGCTGACTATGGAGAGCTTGTCTTAATTTGCAAGATTTTCTTCTTGAGGTGTCCAAAACTCTATCTCAGCACACATGGACAGCAAAATCCATTCCTGTGCTGTAGAGTCAGCACAGGACCTGCAGAGGGGGGGCTGCAGATTTGCTGCACAATAGGTTTGCATTTCATCCACTCTCTGTATTTTCTGCGAGCAGGTCACTGCAAAGGCCAAGAAGATATCCATCATTACGCACAAACCTCCAAATATGATCACTTGTGGCTAAGTACCCATATATTTAGACACATATCTAAACTCTTTATGTTTGTACAAGGGTCGTAAAAACTTGTTTAGCAAGACCATTTTTTCCCTACAATACACGGGCATTATTACTGGTTTAAGTATTGATTTAAATATTAGGACAGTTTTCCTTACTGTACTTAAGCATTTTCTTTTCTAAACTAGGGGTCCTGCTTCATCAAGGTCAGGTTGGACAGGCCTTTGAACAACCTGATCTAGTTAAAGATGCCCCTGCTTACTGCAGGGAAGTTGACAAGATGACCTTTGGAAGTCCCTTCCAATCCAAAGCATTCTGTGGTTCTATGATGCTTGTACTTCACTGAATGTTTCATCACATTGGGTCTGGACCTCTGTGTGGAACCGGAATATAATGCAATCCCAGTTACTGGAAACATATGAACCCTCCAAAATATTCAATGTAAGTATTACCTAAGAGTTTATGTCTAGCCCTTACACATCTATCATTATCCAATATGAAGTGACAATGTATCAGAGGCACATCAGCTGCAGAGGTAACCAGCTTCTTACATGTGACTTTAATTAATCGAGAGTACCCAAAATAAATTCTAAAAGACGCAGAATTCAGCCCATGCTAGTAGTCTGAACTTTCCCTTCTGCTGCTAACTTGTTCCAGAGGCCGTGTACCACCTGCATCTGCAGGGCGGTGATTTTGCCCGGGTCCATCAGCCGTTCCGCAAGCAGCCTCTGCGCACGGCCCTCCTTCTCAGCTTGTCAAGGCCAGGGAGACTGAAGCTGGGGGGGCAGGGGATGCAGTGGCCCGCTGGGCCACTCTCGATCTCATTTAAAACGCTTTTTTAACATAAACACTTTTTGGTTCAACAAGCACTGCTCGCCGCAGCGGTGTTTGGGGTCTGCCCTCTCTCCCTCGCGGCTGCTCTCCACAGCCCTGCCGCTCACCCGGCCTTTACTCCAGGCAACAGCGGCTCAATGCCCAGACAGCCCCGCTTTGTGCGCCCCGGCGTCTGCGCGCACCTCACTGCGCCCTTCTTTCTGCCTGCTAAAAATAGACGGGAGAGCCTGACGACTGTCTCCTGATTGGCTGCCGCTGAAGTGCCGCCAGCCTATGGGAGCGCGAGGCGCGGCGGGAGAGGAGGGCGCTAGCCGCCTCGGCACGGCCCGTACCACTCGGCTGGATGTGCGGCTGTGGGCCGAGGGGAAGGGCAGGAAGTCGGCATGAAGTGTGGGACCCTCCGCGGAGGACTGAGGCGCGCGGCGGGTCAGGCCGGTGGCGCTCGGGGGGCGGCCGTCGCGGGCGTGCCGGGCCTCCGGTACCTGCCGTTTGCTCTCTGGACTGGTAGCGCTCTCACCGCTGTGGAGCCTAAAACCTCAGCGCTAAGGAGGCATGGGAGTCCCCTCCCCGCGCAAACACAACCCCGTCCTCCCGGCTGGGCCCCGAGGGCCGCTCTTGCTGTTCGCCGCCTCCCTCCGGCCTGTGGGGGCCGCTGCCCGCCCGCGCAGCCGCCGTGGCTGCTGTCGTCCGCCCGAGCGGGAAGGGGGCGCTCGTGGCCGCCACGAAGCCCCGGGTCTGGCCTGACGGCGGCGGTGGCTCCGTGCCCGGCCTGGCGGCACCGAGCTCGTTAGCCACGGGAGCGGCCGCAGCGCCGGGGCCCGGCGGCCTCCACACGTCTACATGCCGGCTTCACGTCGTCGGGCTGGCGGTGTCCACGGTGCTAAGCGCGCTCTGGCGAGTTTCTGCAGCGTTTCTTAACTTGCTTTCCTTGTCGAAGTGGCAACGACAGTTCTGTGTAAATTTAGCCTCTTCAAAGCGGGGTTGGACTCGATGATCTTCGGAGGTCCCTTCCAACCCCTAACGTTCTGTGATTCTGTGAAAGGGATGGCTATCAAGCTGTTTCCGTCAATGCTGTAAACACGTTTTGTGGACTTCTGTGTATAAAGTAGTATCCGGGGTGGCAAATTTGCCAATCGGGGAAACAACAGGTAGCTGAAAGGACCAAAATGGAGTAGAAATGTACAGTATTTTTTCATGAAATTATCAAGAAAAAGTATTAAAACAATTTCAATGGAGAATTATAAGAATGCCCTCAAATCTGAGATAAAATATGTATTCAATATGCAATAAATGTATCAAATGAAGTTTCACTGTAAAGAAGCACCAGTTTTATATGTAAATACCGTTATATAGGCCTATATTAAAAGCAAAGTTTGATATCCGCTAATGCTTTGTAGTTACAAAAAGAGCGCTAGGGGAACTTGGAAGGCAGAAGCAGGAGCTGATTAGCAAGATGCTGTGTCCTAATTTATTCAAGCACTGGATAACACCTCTGGAACTGTTAAAGGATCTCACAGTCTCGAGAAACGGTTTGACTCTTTTGCATCTCTTTCCCACAACCTCATGGGTGCCACACAGACTGAACATCACAGAGGTGTGAGTCCAAGTGTCGGGAAGGTAAGAACTGTAAAGACGGGAAGTGAAAGAAGAAATTTGCATCCTTCAATCTTCACTGAGTCTGTGCCTTGGTTCACACAGATACAAGGAAACAAGCAGTTCTGTGTTCTGATCCATTTTAAGTTAAATGCTTTGGAACTTTTGAAAATCATTATTTTCTACTGCTTTTATATTAAGCACAGGTAGCCTTTAGCACACAAGCATTATCCTGTCCATATGAGCTGTCGGTGTCAAATCATAATTTACATGCTAATTGCTTGTAATCTTTAGCAGTAGAAAAGTTAACTGTCCACAATTCAAAGGATTTCTTAATAATAAAAGGGAAGCACTTCATGGTAAAGAGTGTAGCCAATAATTATCTACTGCCAAGTGCCAAAACACATGTGAAATGAACGTTAACTGCTGGGAACAGAAGGAAGCTGATTTCTTCTGTGGCAGTTTGAGGCTTCTAGCATGAAAAATAATAATAATAATAAAAAAAATCGTTGTTCACATATTCCATCAACTTCAACTATAATGGTATTTTCTGTGTGGTGTTGGCATTCAAGAGAAATAGCATAATAACTCTGGCACTGTTAGTTCAGAGGTGGTGCAAGTTTTATACAGAGAGGCCATTTTCCACTGGGGTTCTGAGCACTTGGGAGGGCTTGTATGACCCCTTGCAGCCGGTGGGACTTTTCCATTGTACACACAGTCACCCTTCCTTTCTCTTGGCAGCAGAAGACATTTCGTGGATTTTAACCAGTCCCCCCATCGGATCATAGCCTACTCCTCTCCCGCGTCATTACCTCATGAAGCCAGAATGAAGGGGTTAAGGCTTTTTAGCAGGGTAAATGTTGCTGTTTCTTCTGGATTTAACTGAAGGACATCTCATGCAAGTCATAAGTGTGCAACTTCTTTAGATTTGCCCTTTTGCTGTATGAGTCCAGCTAGTTTTGCTGTGTGCAGCTGCAGATACTTCCAAAGTTTAGGAGGGTGTAATAGCTTGGAGATCTGTGTCTAAAGAAGTTTATACTGACTTTTAATATGGCATCTGCACACTTTCAGTACCACTGCTTGAAGATTTATCACAACACTAGCAGTAACATTTTAGATTAGTCCTTCAGCAAGAACATCTTCAGCTTTTATTATTTTAAAATATTGCTTAGTAAACTTTTAACTGTATTATTTGCAGATTAATCCCACCTATATTTTAAATTTTCTTCTTAATCTTTGTCATATATTTTATTCTCCTCTTCATCAGTGTTTCTTGTAATGTCATGTATAGCTTCGGTCTCTTATAACTTCAGAATAGCCAGTTTATGATGACATGTTTTGCTGCACATGATCTGTTATGTCAATACAATATTTTACGTTGATTAAGGTATACAGTTCTTAAGGGCATATGTTCAGGGGTGGATGTATAATTTCTTTCCCTACGATGTTTTATTTAGTCTTTTTCTGACACCCCTGTACTATATTTTCTTTACCTTTCTCAACAGCCAATGCCTCTGGGCTGCTTCTCTGAGCTCTTTAATTATCATGCTGTCTCTAAGAAAATTACATAATTAAGTGGTTTTCATTTTCATTCTGAATTTGGTAATTATAACTAAAACACAGAAAAGTGCATCAGCTGCAATATGAAGAAACTCAGTCATTAAAGGATAACGTACCTAGAAGAGAAACACAACTGAGAAGATTCTACTAATAACCAGTAAATGAGATTAAAATCAAAAAGAAATAGGGAGAATTAAGCTTGCTGCATTCTAGTTTGTTGCTTTAAAGGATACACTTTTTATAGCTTTGTTGATCACAAAAATGTGATGCTCCAAGGAAAATTTATAAATATAATTGTAGTAAAGAAATATTTTCTCAAGTACTGATGAACAGAGTGCTGCAAGGACTGGTGCTTTATTGTTTCATAATTTTCCATGTTTAATATTTTAAAGATAGACTCTTTATTTACTCTCCCTAGTTTTAGCACCACCCCAATCACATGTGTGTTTGTATACATATATACTTTTCATTTTTTATTGCAACAGATGGTGCATCTCCTCTTTCAAGGCTCAGGCAAGGGGCACATAGGAAATATGATAGGATTAAAATTATTTTGAAACAAGAAGACATCTCTCTCATATCCTATTTCCTATACACCTGTTAGTCTTCCATGCAAACAGTGACAGTAAACACTCAGAAATAGGGAGTCTGTTTTGGTTTTGGTATTTGGAAAACCCTGCCCTGTTCTTTGAGTGTTTTTTTGACACTCAGTTCCTATGACTACCAGCTTTTCAAAAACAGAAGTCTAAAAGTTAGCAGCTCCACTGAGCTCAGCAGTAATACTCCTACCAACCACAAAGGGAGCAGATTAAGCATTTGTTCCAGCTCTATTAGAAAACATCTCCTCTAAATCCACCAAAGTCACCTGAGGCTCAGTGCTTTTAAAAATCGGGTCATTTCTTAAAGCATATGAACATCAGTTCAGAAGCCTGATTTTCAGCTCTTTGTTGTCAAAACATTAGACGAGCTTAATTTCTGCAGAAATACTAAAAAGTCAGGGTTTCTAGAATTTAAGATACATTGCCTGTGCTCCGGGCGAGTTGGAATGCTGTGAGTAAAATGCATTTTTCAGGCGTCTGGAGTCTGTATGTATCATACATATATGTATGAAATGTTATCCATGCAAGCATGCAGTGCAGGACATGTGAGTGAAATGGTAGTGACATCTCTGGTAGTCCAGATAAAAAAATGGCTTGAAGCAGTTAGAGGTCCTGAATCGGTCAGAAGTTTCACATACAGTTAAGCTGCCAGCATCAGTGGGTGTTTAGGTAAGCATTTATGCTTTTTGATGAATTTCCACTCAGTCCTGCAGGAATGTCTGTTCAAATGCGTGTTTGAGATACATTTCTATCAGAATAGTGGCTGTGAATATTTTGAATTTTAACATCTAATTTAATAGTTAGGAAATGAATACAAGAGTTATGTAAAATAGACAGGACATATTTTATTTTGGGGCCTCAGTCTTAACCTACTACTGGTAAAACAGATTTCCCAGAGTATGGGGAATTCAGTTGTCAGCATGCTTGTAGATACAGTGTAGAACTTGATAATAGAAGGAACCTGGACAAACAATCCTTTAGAATTATCCTCTTTCTGCATACGAACATCAGCCATAGAACTGAGACATTCAGAATATGTGTTGAAATACATGTTAAGAATGCAGTGATTATAAAGCTATAATTCACATACAGATTTATGATAATAAAAATGCAGAATTAAGAGCAAAGCCTGAAATTTAGCGTTTAAGTCAATCTCTCAGCTTCACTGAAAATCAGGGTGTAAACTATCCTAGTGATCATGAGTGGCTAGCTTCTTAAGTCTCTGTGTTACCAGAGAAAGGATTAAATGGGTTGGGGGTCTAATTTAGTAAAACAATTCCTGTTTTCCCAGAGGTTTCCAGGGAAATTCTTAGTGAATACTGGGTTATTTTGAGAGACAAAGCATCAGAAATGGGAGCTGGTGGAATGAACTGTGCACAGTCCACAGCTGTGCATCTCTAACTCTGAGTCACATAACTTTGATATGTGGCCCACAGCTAATCTGTGGGCTTCTGTTAAACAGCAAACGTGGTTGTGTTTTCAGTTACAAGTTTGGTGAGCAGGCTGCATTGCGATCTATGAGAAACTTGAAAAGACTGATGATTGTCCTTTGCCTTCAAAACCTAGGGAACTGGTTTGAAGGACTAAGGTCTTGTGTGACTTTTTTAGGGCCCTAACCATACATGTGCCAGGCTTTATTTTATATCAGAAATGTAATAACCACAATCAAATGTTTCTCTAGTTTTCCAATAGCCACATTTTGCACTTGTATCATCATTTTTCTGGTAAACCATGCTCTGCATATCATATTTTTATTCAGCTTTCACCAGCTCACATTTGCCACTCAACTTTCAGCAAGCAGGCACTGCTGGCATAGTGCCAAGGAGGTGTCAGTACTAATTCACACTTGAGAAGGTAGAAGATCCCATAGCCATGTTAAGATTCATTATTGATCAGGACGTTGTCTCCACATACTGAGGTTATTATTTTCACTGGAGTCAGAAGTCATACTGCTTTGATGAAGAAGTAACTTGGACCTTATCCAACTATGGATTATTTCTAAAGTGATAATCTGGCTCTAAATCTGGCCTTAATGATGCATTGCTTCACCACACAGATCTTATTACATGTGCCTGTCATTAGTAATGCTTCTGACTTCAGCCTTTGAATGCCTTGAACACAGAGCCTAGTGGTTTTAGTTTTAATAGGTTTTGTGTGTAAGGCTGTTCATCCTTTTACTCTTTTCTAGTGTTGCCAGTGGATTGTTTACTGTTCACAATCATGTAGGAAAGTTGCTGTATGTGCAAAATGTGCTGTTTCAGGGAACTGTGTGGTACTGGCACTTTTATATAAAAAGGTAATCTGCACTGGTTTTCACCACAAAAGTTCAGAATTTAATATTAAGATCAAAATCACATGCCATCTTCTTAAAAGAATTCTAATTTTTCATATCCATGAAAATATGACTGTATGAGTCACTCAGCAGTATTATCGTCTAGCAGGAATATCTGCGGCAGTGCAGAGGATTCCAGAGGCGATGGTTCAAAGTTGCTTTTTTCTTTGTTAGAGCTTGTATGAGTTGATGGAAATGTCACTGGGCTACAAAATGAGTAATGAAACCTGGACTTGTTCTGGTGCTTTTGGCTGCCGACAACTGTGCCTCCTTCAGCTCACACTGTGTGACAACACTTGTAGCACTGCAGGAGTACCTGTGTTCCAGCAGAGCTCTGTCAGGGCAGCCACTTCAAATCCGCTTGCACCTTCTGCACTGTGAGGCTGAAACGCAAGGCCAGGGGGATGTTGGTTAGAGTGGAGGTGGTCTGAAAGCCAGGGTACCTTTTCCTTTTTTATGCACATGAACATGCACTACCATCAAGTCAGTGGTCTTGCCTGGCTGCTGAGTCAGCCTAGATAATCAGATGCAAGGTGATAACTCCTTTCAAACTGCTGGGCAATATTTTAAGTAAAAGCTTGGCTACTGTACTATATATTTTTGTCACTTCAGGGGGGATTCTTCATACCAAATTTAGATACTTGCTTTACAGAGGCCTATTCTAAGTCACAGACATCTCATTTTAGTGTACACATCTAAGTGCACTATTGTAGATGCCTATGTCTACTATGGTAGATGTCTGTGTCTACTATTGTAGATATTGTAGACATTCATGTTAAAAATTTCAACCCCATGTTCCAAACAAGTGCAAAATATGACTCCTGCCCTCTTTCTGTGCTACATTATCAGGAGTACATTTTTTTGATTCCCATGAATCTAGTCATGATGAACAAGACTGTTCAAGGGCTTGGTCTTCAAACTCATTAGTAAAAAGAGAAGCACATATGAATCAAAGCCTAATTCTGTCTTAACAGTTGTCCAACTTAACTGGCTTTACAGGGATCTTGTCAAAGCCTGATATTGAAAGAAGTCTTGACATTATGTTAATGCCAGTTGTGATGTAAGTGATCATAGGAAATGGGTACTTATTAAGACTCCATTATTTAAGGGTATACCTAGGCCTTCTGCTATGTATTTGCAGCCTCAAGATCTTTGTGTATTTTTTTGTCTGCATGTTTTCATGGTAATAATAGTAGCCCGTCTTTCCTTTTGTCACTTGCCCTGTGTTCATGTATATGTCATAAGTCAACTAGCAGAGTCATCACTGTAAATATAGTAATTTTTTGCTTTTTTTAAATTTTGTTTGGCATGAGGAACAAAAGCCCCAAGCATATTTCTAGCTTTATATACCTTCTTAAATACATTTTATGCTTAGTATGGATTGAATAAACCCTTTGGCCTGGTTGAAAGGATTTTCTTGTTTACTTTTCTTGCCTTATTTGAAGTGAAGGTAAATTAAGGCAATTTAGAACTATTCAGTAGGAATATTTATTAATCATTATTTGGGTGCAATAAGAGTCCCCCCCACTTTGGCTTTATTTTTATTTAAAAGTACTGAAATATTCTTTAGATCAAACATGAGCAAGCTAAATTACAGCAAAGCCTTCCTTCCCTGAGTCTTGCGCTTCACCCACGCCCGAAATTAGAATATGGAAAAAATAAAAACCTAATACCAACGAGATAAAACTAGCACAATGCAAAAGAAGATAATTACATTGCTCAGCTGTCACAAGGCCAACATAAAAAAATGAAGTGACTCATCTTCCTTCACATGCGCAGCCTGCTCAAACATGCATATATAATTATTTATTTGTATGGTTTTGATTCTTTAGCCAAATGTCACTACTTTATAATGTGGTTTAACCACTTAGAGTTTTTGTTCAAAGTGTTCTTTTATAGTGTTATCACTGAACCCCAAGAAAGTGTTCTAGACACCAGTGTAATTAAGTTGCATGCAAGTGTTGTATATCATTAAATCTTACTTTGTACAAGTACATGAGTTCAAAGACAGCTCTTCTGCAAAGATAAAATACAATATGCAGGGAACAAGGTGTGCTTTCTAGTGAATGCATATTCCTTATCAAACTAGTGCGTTAGGGAAGGGTATGCTCAAGATACAAAAATCAAGAAATCTTTATATAACATCGCAATTCTGACTTTGGAGGTAAAAGGACACTTTACTTAGACCATTTATTAAAAGAAAGGGACTAAGCTTTGTAATTCTTATATTCATTTTTAAGAGTTTTACTTATGATCTTATGAACAAAATCAATTAAAATCTGCAACATAGAAAAATGCTGGAAAGGCAGAAGAGTGATATAAAACCTTTGAATAATAATTGCCATTGATTTAAAATTTTTGTCAAAATGTGATGCTCCCATTAGTTGGAGACTCTGAAATAAGGAATAAAGATTTTCTGGGTTGGAGGTGTAAGTATACTTTCGTAGACAGTTTTTATGCAATCCTTAAGCTGAACAAAGTGTAACAGTTTTGCCTCATAGAACTTAATGTAAAGGTTAAGGCTGAGCAAATAATATTGATGCTAACTTAGTTTTTTTTTTTTTTTTTTTTTTTTTGGCCCAGAGTCATTCCTAGTTATTGGGCAGTGTGTTAGTGGTTCATGTTTGCTGAAGTTACTTGGATGAATCTGAGTTTTCAGCCAGTGAGTATTTGCAAATCGTTTGCTTTGACTACTCATCTTGCTCTATTAAATATTTACTTTGGTTCATTGTGTTGAGTCTAATTAATCAGCATCAATTCCAATATGTGCAATACCTACCAGTGAAAATGAGAGGGACCCTTTTGCTTCTCTGACTGGCATCAGGAGGTGCTTTGGCAAATCATACTGCAGTAACGCGCTTCAACATTTTGCTCTTTGTTGAAACAAAAATGAGAAATCAAGGTAAACCTAGTACAAACAGGTCTTTTCGCGATGTTAGTAGCAATCCCAGAAATCTACTGTTAAAACAGGAAACTTCCTGAGCTGTATGAAAGTCAAACCATTGAAGATAGTATGACTACAGAATGAAAGTAACTGCAAACAAAAAACTTGCTGACCTGTGTCATTTTCTTGTCAGTCTTGGCAATTATCTACTCACAGGCAAGCAGTAGTGACCCACTTCCTAAAACTGATTTTCCCTTCTTTCATTTTTTACATATGTTTTGAAAAAGTAGTTCAAAGGGAATAAAAAGGGGGACATTATGGTTGAACTCTCTGTAACCTAACTTGACTGAGGAAGTGTGCTTGTTTGGTCTGAGTTCCCTTCCCAGTTAAAGTGGGAAAATAAGCACTGCCAGAAATCAGTTCAACCAGTGCAATAATAGGTCTGTATGATAGGTCCTTCAAGGCTATATATTTCTTTCAGCAAACTAGAGATGCAAGAAGACCTTACTTAGATGTAGATACTCAAGTTATATGAGATAGAGCCTGAAGTTAAATGACCAGTGCTAATTTCACACTAAATAGAAACAAAAGACTTATTAAGAAAGACTCCAGGGCGATATAAATACTTTTGCATAATGAGTCAAAAGCTGGTTTGCACAGTTGTTTTTCCTTTCAGTCCCTTTACGAGAACTTGTGTTCACAGTGTTATCAGCGTGCTTTATGTGGAACGAGACTCTTCTGAAAGTGGATTGTTTGTATTACATCTGCAGGGATTTGCTTTGCTTTGTGGAGAAGGCACAGACAAAGGCATTTGGAATTGAAGGTAGAGATTATGTACTGTCTATATGGTACTGAAAGCAAATCTAAACTCAAACCGTCCTTTCCATTACCTTGTGTGTCCTCTGAGTATCTTAGTACTAACTGCTGCGCCTGTGTTTTTGACCAGATTAATTCTCTTCTTTCTTATCACCGCTATTACTGGGAGTTATTTGGTGCTTGCTGCAGCATCAGGGTGCAACTGCTGTTTCAGGAAAGCCTTCAATAAAGCAGCCATTGAAAGCTGACTTTAAGTCTAAGGGAATAGATCTGGTGGAGTGCTTGCTCCTGAATTAATATTTTGGAGGGCATATTATTGATGCTGTCTGTGCCTTCAGGCTGAGTGCCTGCTGCTTTCTTGCTCGTTTGGAGGATTAGGATCTGAAGAGATTCTTTGGGACACATGCTCCTTAACATGTGTGATAAAAGTCAAAAATCTACTTCTGCTATGCCTCCTCTCCATGATCCAGTAGAGATTTTCCTACAGAGCAACAGTTGTACAAGATTAGCAGAGAGAAGGCACAATTTCCAGTGTCTGCTAGTCTCTGCCATCCTCCAAAGGCGTGTCTGAAGGCAGCTTGGCTGGATGTGTCCTGTCACACACTCTGGTTCCAGCCTCAGAGCTCTCCATTGAGGTGGTGTACAAGGCATCTGGGGTCTGTGAAACCCTGTAAGGGTGTCAGTAGGCAGTGTTGATGCTTTGATGTCAGAAGGAATTGGTACTGGGGCTTTCTATGAGTCTTGATCCCTAGCTGAGAGGGTATAAACCCTCACTTCTGACAAAGAAAACACTTCTCTACCTCAAAAAAGAAGGGAACAGAAGATACTTTAGATCTCATTTATCTCACATCTGAGTTACTCGTTTGCAGGGGAGGGCAGAGTCCATGATTATGGATCTTGATTTCTAGAGGAATGAGGAATGCCTCTTGAATGAACTAATGTGCAAGGTCAGGAAGAGTGGCAAAGAAGGCTGAGAGATAGGCTTAGAGTTAAAAGATACAGCTCTAAGCTAAGACTGGGACTCAGATTTTCATTTAAGGCTTAAAACAAAATGAGATTTTTAACTTTTTGTTTTCTTTTGTTTTCTTTTCTTTTTGCTGAAAGAGAATATTGTAATTGGTACTACTGGGCTTTAGAAGCTAGATTTTCCAAGAAGAACTTAAGAGAGCATAGAGGCTTAAAAAATCAAATTGATGGAAATGCTTGTCATTTTCAATACATATTACTGAAGATCACCTGTAGCAAAGAAATGACAAGGCATTTGAGTCAGATGAAAAAAAATCCTTGTTGATAAGACCCTTTTATCATGTCCTGGTGCCACCTCAACAGTTTTTATTGTAGTCCTAAAACCTCTTCAGTTACCCTTCTGTAATTATGAATTTGAGTGCATGGTATTGCCTTTACATCTGTCTTGTCTTTCAAATCTGTTACAGTAACTTGTTCCAAAGCTCAATTTAATGCCTATAGCGTTTCTGAAAAAAAAAAAAAGAAAAAAAAAAGATAAATAAATAGGGAAACAAGAAAAAAACACCAGCCTTTAATTGAAATAAGCTACAGAATTACTCTATGGGGCAATGTGAGTGCACAGTGAACTTAAGAGAATGAGAAGAATCACAGAGAAAGACAAAGATATGGGTTAGTGTGCGATGTTCATGTGTAGTACATACAAGAGATTTTCCTAGCTTAAACAACACTCATTTTCCAGACAGTCAAGTGCTTCACATTACAAAATGCACTACTCAGCACTTGGAATTAGCCAGGCAAACTGAGTTTTCTTATGTTGGGTGTCTGCCACAATCTAGGGGGTTTCTTCTTGTCTTCAAATTGTTTAGCGGGTTTTTGTGAGAGTTGTTCATTTTGCCTTCTGTTTAAAAATCCATCCATACTTTACCAAACTATAAACCAGGTAAAATTGTCTACTTTATCTGCTGATCCCTACCAGACACTAAAATGAAGGGGGGTGTGTGGGTTAAATGTATTTCTTGTTCTCTTTTATTCGCCCTGTAACTCATGCATATAGGAAGAAAGACATTAGAGATCAATGCTGATGACACAGAGATCAATCTAAACTAACTGGGATGAAGAGCATGAGATAAATTGAGACTAGACATTGTTGGTGCTCCAAACAAAGGGTGGTTTTGAAGGCTGGCACTTACTGAGAAGGGAAATGCAGACTGGTAATTGGAGAGCAAAGTAAGTAGTACTGGGAATCAGTGATGAAGAGAAACAAGTATCACACTGAATTAAGGTGTCTCATTATAATATTTCCTTAACCCTTGTGAGCTTGAAATTGTACTGTTAAAGTCCTTTTAAGGCAGTTGAGTATAGCTCACCACACACACACTTGAAAAGAACCATGTTTTGTGGTTTTCACCCATATACACATGCATTGCATCTTAACTGTCCATTTCTATGCATTGAGCTGTAAAACATGGAATGATCTTCACTACTGTATAACACAGCTGGGAGTACAGAAAATACTTTTTAAGTGTTGGCTGTGGTAAGAGCACTATAGGATAGTGCTGTAACAGAAAGATTCCTTCTTTTTCCATTTTGAGTTTCTGTAGAAAGCTGGTAGTACCTTCAAAAGTTTAGTATAATTAAAAAATGCTATAAAAAATCAAATCATTAGCAGTACAATTTGAAAAGAAAAATAAATTATTTAAAAAGAAGGGGTAAAGAAATATCATAGCAGTCTTTTAATAAGCTCAAATAAAATACAATGACTAATAGAAATACAAATGTCATGAACTTTTCTGGCTACAGAAATCCATAAGCAGCTCAGAAGCAGTTGATGTAATGTGTTTGGTTCGTTCACGTTAATAAAGACCTCATTTGTTTTACTAGGGTTTTTTTCATCGGCTCAAATATGCCGATTGTTTTGACTGTTTTTCACATGCTTTAATTGCAAAAGGGTATCTCAAATGTTCCATTCTTCCAGAGGGGAGAAAAAGTCTTTAGAAATAAATTCTCAGTTCTTTCAATGACAGTATTTGAAAAATCTTTGTACATTAGGATAGGAAAGTTAAAAATCCAAGATGTCACAATGCTTCTTTCACCTGAATTCAGTCATCTGTCATATATGAGGAAGGAACCCTGAATCCACAGAGATGAAAAAAGACCAGTTTGAGAAACTCTGGCTTACTGGCCTACTTTCAGATAGTATCTTCTCAAAAGTAGCTTTAATCCATTAGTGCATTATCCTTGAATAGCTGAAGATTCAGTAATCCATTTCTGTACAAAAAATACCTGTGATGTTCCTGTAGCTTTCCATACAATATTCAAACACCTTAATCATTTGCCACTGTTCTCTACTGTTCATGTCATGAATTCATTCAATTCAGATACTGCTGCAGTCTTCAGAATTCACCAGTGAAAAATCCTTCTTTAAAGAATCATGTTTTCCTGTGGTGGATACTCATAGCACTGAATATCCCCTTTGATCTCCAGGTGGGCACATTACTGAATGTCTTCCACAGCCTTTTTTAGCCCAAACCTCAAATTGTTTCTCACAAAACCACTGGTAACCTGGTGGTTGAAAGACAGGGCTAGCAAACTCTACCTGGCTTATGATAACTGCCTCACTAGTGTTTACTTTTCCTGATGGTATCACTGATTAAATAATTTCCACTTGTTTTAAAACTTATACAATATAAATTTATTTTTTTTAAAAGTAATCCATGTTCTCCACCTAGCTCTCCTGTGCAGCTTTCTGGTTTCCTGATGCTTCCTAGTTGAGCTCTTTATGATGTTTAATGCTCACTGTTTTATGTGGGCAATGCAAAGGGTAACCTGTCTTTCCCCTTTCCTCTTTTGTCTTGTCTGGTTATACTAAGTGCTCCTTGTAGCAGAGATCACTCAGAAAATGTCTGAGATCACCTCTTGTAAATGTCCTGGATTTTAGCTCTGGTCTCTATTGTGCATTTTTTTAGGAATCTAGGGCTAGAAATGTCATCTTTAGCTTTTCTGAATCAAAACATAATGTGCTGAGCTCAGAAGTACTAGACATCATCAATACCAAGAAAATACTTCCAGATAGCAAATGATTCAATCTCTGTGACTGTATTTGCAGCAATCCCATCCTTCCCTTTGAAGAAATCAATATGCCTAGGCTTCCTAACCTAGTGACATTTTTGTCTTTTTCATATTTAGCATCAAATATACAAAATATGCACAATATTTTTCTCAGTCTTGAAAAGTCTCTTAATACATGGCCTTGGTGCTTGTTAGTGTGAGGAAAAAAATTCTGTGTAATTCCAGCTACCAACACTACTGCAAGAAAATAAGAGAAAGGCAATATTGTGTATGAATCTTACTGAATTTCAAACTGCTTTCTCAGCAATCAGAGCTGTACACTGATGCAAATCAGATGCTTACATAATGCTCTTATGCAAGGAGAGTGACAAGAGCTGCAGTGATTAAGATACTCTTTGTGCATTCATAATGTGTTCTTTCACTTTGGAAAAAGCACTGAAAAATGAACTGCTTGAAATGGACCATTCTAAAGCAAATTAGAGTCAAACACATCTCCCTACAGTGTTGACTTCTCACCTAATTTTTTTTTAATTTACTTTTTTTATTCCGAGGTGTTTTGTGGAGCACAGGAAGATGAACAGCCCCTTTTCCGTGCTGCATCTCAGGGCAGCGCTCTCTTCTCAGATGCATATACATGTGCTGTGCAGAGTGGCACATGGCTAAGATTAGGATGTGGTCTTTAGCTGACATACTGAAGTAAAGGCAGCTTCTAATTTAAGACATGTGCTTTGCATCACTACACATCCTGACTAATACAAATTATAGCATTTGTGTATGGTCTTGCAGTAGCTGTTTTTCAATAGAGCCACGTCAGGAATTAGATTAGAATCTAATCTTCATTCTTTTAGTTAATTAGTGTCAAAATAAACATATATTTACTAAACACATCTAATACTGTCTTAAATGTTTGAAGAGATTTTTTTTCCTTCTATCTGTCTGCCTCCACCATTACCCCTTTACAAAGTTCTCTGGCAGATGAATCAAAAAGCACATCAAATACTAAAGACTTTGTTGAAAACCATTTCATTTAGAACTGACAAATGTGATACTGCAAATTGTATTTGTGGAATTTTATTTGTTTATATCCAACTACTGTCTAAAAATTTTTCACTTCAGATATTCAACAGTATCAATGAACTGCTTGTGCAAAGTCGAAAGTCCAAGGATTGATGACAGAAATGGTAGAACTAATGTAACTAACTAATCAAAGATATAAATATATCTCCTAGTAACTCTTTTTCATTTCTAGATGACATCCATAAGCATCAAAGCTATCTCAAATCACCTTAATCATTTTGAACTGATTATTTTCTCCATGTTTCTTGGATTAATTTTACAATAGTATAAGATAAAGCAAGTAATGTTTCATGTGGAATGAATTCAGATAAAGTTAGTAGGAAATTGAAATAAAAGCTTATTTGCACCTTTGTGATAATAACAGAAACAAAATAGAATATATTGAGTTTTGGGAAAAAAACACTGAGAACATTTTTCTGCTAAAAAGGATGTTTGTAAGGATGTTAATATGTAGACATTTTTTATCAGTTCATTTAGCATACTTCTTGCCAGTAAAATATTTTTACAGCAATGTGATATCGCTGTGCAAATAGTATAGCTAAGGCTAAGTCACAAGCAGAGCAAAATGTGAGATAGTAAAGAAAAAAACATGCCAGTAATTTGGGTGATCTCCCTTTCCCTCCTTCATGTTTTGCCTGGGGTCACCAAAAGCAAGAATGCAGAGTCCTTTTGCTGCAAAAAGTGATGAATGAAGCACTGGTAGCTGCATCAAGACAGGAAAGAAAACAGGAGGAAGACAACAAAAGAGGAAACAATGGTTGAAAGAGTACCAGATATATTTGTCCAAAACTTTATACTATCCATATGGCAATGGTACAGTATCACTATTGTTTGAATCATACCTGTAGGTTTCAGCTGAGATCCTGCCATGTTGGCTCTACAAAAGCACATAGAAATGAGAATCTGTATCTCAAATATTCTGAGCATTTGAGACAAAGAGGGTTTGGAAGAAAAGCAAGCGCCTAATATACCTTAGATTCTGTTTTCAATTGTGGTACTGATCTGCTTTTGATTGTGGTCTGAGTGCTGGCCAGAAACAATATATTTTAAATGTCTATTTATATATAAAATGGTTCACCCTGTGTCAGAATTCAGATCTATGGCAGAGCCAGAAACAGATCCAGGTCACATGGGAAACTAGTTTATTTTCTTATCCCGAGCTTAAGTTATTATGTATATAATAGTGATAAATTAGCTGAATGAAATGCTCTTCCACCTCCCTTCCTTGTAACTATTTGGTGACATTAATTGTATTTCCACATTATTTGACCTTCCATATTTATTTGAGTAGATTAACACTCTTCCCAGAGAATTTAATCTCTGCCCCCATAGGACAACTCTGTGTAAAATATTGAAAAAAACCCCACTATTAAGGAATGGCAAATAAAAAGAACTTGGTACCAGCTGTCTGATCTTATGTCAAAAGCATCCTTTAACTCATAAATAAATTTTTAAAAATTACTGATATGAATTACATTATGTCTTTCAAGCCTGCTGCTATTATAAGTGAAACTTGGATGAACGACAGTCAAAATCAAAAGAAGGAAAGACATTCCACCCTTCTCTGAGCTTCTACTACAATTATAGATCCCAGTGAATTGGGGCATTTTAATGTAGTATCTTCTTTTTTTTTTTTTATTTAATAAAATACAAAAAATAGATACTTTGTTATGTGAAATAGGCAACATGTTAAATAATGGGGTGCAACTTAACATAAGGTACTATTGTGTGTAGCTGTTCTTTTGGTATGCTATTGCCAGATATTATAAATATTTTCATGTCCAGACCAAAACTCAGTCTTTGATTACCTGGAATATATTGGAAAATGAGTAAACATAAAGGGTATCTGGAAATGGAAGGTAATAAAGTATCAAGGGCATGGCAAAAATGCTTGTTCTGCATTTCCTTTGCAAGGCTGCTTTCTTTCTGATGGTGAAAAGAGAAGGTTGTCTTGAGAGGAGCCCAACCTCAAAGAGCGGAGTGGAGCTCTCATCTCTGGCAGAGCTAAACGAGTGAAATGCACAGTGTGAGCTCCTGCTTCAGAAACAAGAAAAGCTATATGGCACGCTAATAGGGATATAGTCAATTATTCAAGCTGGGTATCTCAGATGGAGCTGAGCTGTGGACAGGAGAGGAGATGTCATGACTAAACCTTTTGACACTTGGTTCATAAGGAAATTCTTGATTTTTCCAGTCCTCCTTTTGCTTTCCATTTGGATGTAGTATTTTGCTTGGGATCTCACATCTCCAAATCAAATCAAACACAGAAAAAAGCTTTTGCTTTAAATTTATTCTCCTTCAGTATAAGGTTTTGTGAGCCAAGGGGTTATCACCCAAACTGAAATTAAGGAAGATGCTTTTCAGTAGTCTCTGTGAATTATACTTCCTGTGCTTATTTGTTTTCAGATGAAATGCTGTCATGTATGTGTATTGTCACGACACCACTGTCAGTGATATAGCAATGATTGGAAAGAAGTTTTCTGTTTTCCAAGAAAATTTTTACCATAAAAAATGGATTATTTTTTCCTCTATTTTCCTCAGAACTTTGAGAATGTCATAAAATAGATTCTATTTTTAATGTAGCTTTCTGTACTTATTATGCTCTATGTCCCCAAAATGAGTCTATAGAAAGAGTCACTGCTGTTGCAGTGTTGCTATAAGTCCTTATGCACAGACAGAAATGGGAACTGGCCATGACACAAGATGAATCCATTCCCATCCCAGAACCGCCAACTGTAACGTGAATGGAAGACGGCAGCCAGTCTGCTCATTTAGGCTGTGATAGGAATGAGAAATGGGACAAGGGCAGCTCAGTTTCCTTTTACGGGTATGCTTTGACATGTTTTGAGTCCTGAAAATCTCAAACAACAGCTGGTTTATAGAGATTTTTCTGCTCACACATCTTTTCAACCAAAATATTAATCAGAGGAAAAGATAAATACTCTTATCACTGGGGCTTGATCTTACAACAAAATGGCAAACTGCTTGTAAATAAAGTGAAGGTGACAGATAGAGTACATAAAAGGCACTCAGGACATGGGAATCATTCTGAAACAATCTGTAAAGCTTCTTTATCTTCTCACCAACATAATGTTGGCAAAGAAGTGTATTGGTCTTGTTCATAGTAAGAATAGTCAAAGCTGGATTGGAAGAGAGCCCATTCTCGGTCTATTGTGTGAACACTGTTGTAAGGATTTATGTGTGTCTGTACCATCCCCAGATCATTACGTTCCAGTTTGAAAATTTCCCTGAGAAGCCATACCTTTGGAACAAATGTTATGTTACCAATTTATAGTTGCAGTTACTTTTAAAGTACTGCCCAAGATTTTTTGTTCCTTGGCCATCGTCATGGCATATGCCAATACTTGCTGACAGCCCTATCCACATACCACAGCTCTGTTCCCTTCATATACTGTGTGTTTCTGTGTTGCTCTTTCAAAAGCATTACATAACATGGCTCAATAAAAAGACATATGATAATAAGCATACATGCCCCAGGCTTCATGGTTTTAAAATGTCATGCTTACACAGAAAGCATTGTTTGTGAGAAGTCAGCAGTCTCAATAACCCATTGTAGTTTTGTTTACTCAAGGGCACACAATAATCTCTAATTTCAGCTCCCAGCCAAATACTCCTTTGCTTAAATCGACAGTACCCCATCACACAGGCTGCTATTCACCTCTCAGGCATTGTTTCAGCACATATTTTCCATAATATAAAGTTGCACCTCGTATCAGCCCAAACCCAAAACCATTCTGTGAATCAAGGACACAATTATTTCTTTACTTCGGCTTTTAGTTATTTAGCCATGAAGTAACTTTTTTCTGTTGCTGTGAATCAAGAGTGTACAGTAAGTGACATGCTCTGGGATGCTGAGAGGGACAGTGAGACACTGGAATAGCCACATGGTCAGAACTGCAGAGTACATCCTTGATGTGAAACAGCACACACCAAAGGACAGAAGAACCTCAGAATCGGTTGTGGGTTGGAGTGAATTGTGTGGGATAATTTTGATAAAGGACTTGTGCACAGAAAGATATTCTCACATTTGGGGGTGGAGGGGATGTGGGGGAGAAAAACAGAAATGAAGCAAAGTTTCTTTGTTTTTCTCCCCTTTCCTATTTTCAGGATAAAATACAGAAGCCAGGAGTGAAAAAAAAAAGTGAAGAAAAAGTGCACTTTGGTGCCTTTTTATACTCCATCAGTTCCAGTCCATACATGGGATTATCTGACCCCTACCTGTTCTGGCAATTCCTTCAGTCAAGTCAGAAATCAGCTGGAATTTCAGAAGTTTTGGTGGAAGACATTTTGTGCCATTCACATAACTGCACTGAAACAAATTCCAGGACAGCTTTGGTACTCTGGCCTCTAATTCCTTGAACTGTAAAGAGGCATGTGGAAATTAAAAAATTAGCAAATCTGAACTTCATGAACCTCAGATGATGTTTAGTTTGGGTTCAGACCAAGTTTTGGGCAAAGGTAGCAAGTATTCTTATTTAGTAAGAGCTGGTTTTATGCTCCTGTAACTTGGACTTTGACTGGAGCTGGTTTTCATTTTCAGTAGGCTAGATGTGATTATTAAAAAAATTAGCATTCAGGTTATGAATTTTGGCAACCTTGATCATGGTTTACATTTGAAGGTAATTTCTAGTTTCATCATTTTCATAACTATGTTTTAATTTTGTTAACTTCTAGAGGAATTATTTAGGAATGGGGGTTTTTCCGTGACACCGCCTTAGTTTTATTAAGCTGCAAAAAAGAATTCTTTTTCTTCCCTCTAAGAAACTGGAAAATCAGGGAAAAGTCTGTTCTCATACTCAACTGAATTCTGTAGTAAGAGAAGTGGATATGGAACTGCCTGTGGTGCTCCGTGAGAACATGACAGCTGGTCACTTAAGCCATGGATGACTTCTTTCTTGGGGATTCTTCGCAGCTATATTTTAAGAGCGTGTTTGTGTACAGTTGTGTTTTAGGAGCACATCTTTGCCTGTTTTGGCAAGCGTCTCAGTTTCTTGCTTTACTTTTGTATCTCTGGCACAAGTTTTCCCTCTTAGCTTCTTTTCAGTGTTGAGTGTAACAGCATCTTTTGCCATTTTAAAACAAAACAGAATCAAGCAGGTAGTAAGAAGCCCTATGCTAAGTCAGTTTCACAGGGCAGTAGTGAGTGGCACAGTGACCATCTTTCCTCCTAACCTCCCGGGCATGCTGCAATTGTTCCTGCTGCATAGTCTGTGTCTTTCAGCAGGTTCTATCCTGTTTTTCTCTGAAAGACTGTTATTTGTCCCCTTCATTCCTGCCTAGCTCCTGGCCTCGGTTTCTGGACTGCGGTTGAAGCTGAGCCACACATCATGATGCAGCAATTTCCCTACACTCTTTTTGATTAGAAATCATGGTCTTGGCTCTGCTGTTTGCTGAGTCTCATTGCCATTTCTATCTTATTTTTCTTTTCCCATTTTGTTTTTTTTTTTTACTTCTGTTTGTACTAAAAGTTCCAGATAATGCTGGAGTCCCTGTACAGTGGTGGGAGTCTTCAAATACCCACTTGGATTGTGGCCCTTCCCCAATGAGCTTAGAATTTAGTTCCCATTTTTTGCTGCTGTTGGTTTTTGCATATATATAAACATAGCAAGAGACATTGCCTGCCCAAGAAGCATACAGTGCAAGAAGAAACCCAGAAGGAAATAAGCAAATGAAGTCACTCACTCCATTGCAGAAAATAATAGTATTTATTCCTTTATTTTTCTATTTTTGAGATATTACCATTTAATTCCTTCCTTTCAGTATCTTAAACTAAGTTTGATGTTTATGTTAGGGGATCCCAAATTGTGGGATAGAAACCACTAAAGGTACTTAAAGATTATTGAACTGTCTTCCACAAACCTGTATTGCTGAGAACTGTTCTTTTGTTGCCACCAAAAAGTATTACATTAAACAGCAAAGTAGTTGAGTAATGTAGCTTCTCCAGACTGGCAATTAAAAGGTTCAAATACTATGTTTCCAAGCTACCGCATAAGCTATTCTTCTCTTTGAATAAGGATACCTTATCAAATACAACCAAAAGCCAAGGCAACATAGTGTCCTGACAGTGATGGGGTCCATAGCGGCTGCCTGCAAGAAGAATGGGGCAAAAAAGGACTTGCCTCCTGCCATGGGGTGCTCTCTCAGCCCCAAGAAGTTTTCAGCCCAGTAGCTTTCTGTGTGTGGTATTCCCTTGACTTGCCACTGCCAACTAAATGACCAGACATTACTGCAGTGGATTTAGATAGAGAACATGGAGCTGAATTTAACTGCCCATGCAGTAGAGCTGAGAGTCATTCATGGGAACGTTTGCTTCAATGCAAAGATGGCCAGCATAGGCAAACTTCTCAGTGGAAGCTTCCCTGGGGATAAGCTGATTCAGTATCATGTCCCTTCATGAGGGAAAGGCATTTGGAAAGCCACCCCACTTTCAGTCACTTTCAGTCAGGCAAGCACTGGGAGCTGATCCATGTGATACATTTGAAGATCCCCTCTGTCCTTGAGCTCACCTGTGGCAGTACTCTGTTCTTGGAAGCTGATCACAGGTAGTGTAGTGAGGGAAGTGTGCTGAGAACAGTGCATCTCATCTCTCTGCCATCAATAAGAGAGGAATGTGTTCGCTTCTTTTCGGGGTGGGAGGTGACATTGCAGTCTTTTTTTGAGCAACACACTTTTATGAGCATCACAGAACATTGATGCTGTACCTTACATATCAGAGTGTGAAAATAAACACAAGTTGGGAGGGCGTGCATGTAATGCACACTGTGGTTCACCATCTTTTGAAAAGCTATTGCATTGCTCACTGAAATGCTGGCAGATATCATCTTAATCTGTCTATTTCAGGAAGAACAACAAGGACAAGAAGAGGTTAAAAAAGACTAAATCAGCTCAGTGCTGGGCTGATTTTGAATCTTTCCATAAAACATAAACTGAATTCCTCTACCTTGTAGGGGGACCAGAGCTTGACCTGAGTGTCACAGCTCACTGGGTGTGACATTCTCAAAAAAGCATCCACTCTGCTCCTGGCAATGATTTTCGAAAACAATTTGCACTTTATCTCTGTGACACCAAGAGATCACACATCAGCAAACACAGTCAGGTATCAGAAGCGAATCAATGGCTGGAGCACCTCCCAAAGTCTGGCTCCTAGTTTTATTCCTTCTAACAGTGGAGCCAACAGCAGCATGAGATGACCATTTGTAGATAGCTGAGCCTACTGGGGCACAATTTCCTTTAGAGTGATGATATTGTCAGAGAACTTCCAGCATAAACTTTCAAACAGGTTATCCATTTTTTTTCTGCCATTTGAAGCCCCACAGATGTTTTCTTGAGTAGCAGGATAAACCACAGCAACAATAACAAAACCAATGGTTATATACAACATATAGCAAGAAGCAGTGCCATGAGAAAACTGTGCCTTTTAGCAACTAGAAGTAAAAACCCGACTTAAACACATGAAGTGGGTATAAGACGTGTAGTGCTGGGATATAGTACCACATTTTCCATCCTCTTTAGGGCAGGCCACACATATTGCCTGTGAATGGGAAACAGCTGGGAAGTAATCTTTATCAGCCTGAAATGTATACTGGCAATCTTCAGAGCAAGCTATATTTTGCAAATTATACTACTTGCAATACCAAGTGGAAAGATGTTTAATGTGAAGAGTTCAATAATGAAAGGATTTTAAAATAAAAATAAAAGATCCATTCTTAGCTTATTATTCTGTGATATAGGAACATAAATACTTGCTAAGGATAGTTGCAGACTGTCCCAACGCAAAAAACTCTATCTGAGTGGCCTTATGTGGTCCTACTGAAACAGCAGTAAATCCTCTGACTTAGGTTATTTTTCTTCATAGTCTTCCATCAACTGATCTGAGTATGAAATTCTGCCAGAACTCCTGTTATTTCAATCTTTTTTTTTTTTTTTTTTTCATAATTTATGGCATTTTATAACCCTCCATAACTTGTTCTTATCTTTGCTTCCCACTTGTTCTCTAGGTCTTTTTGCTTCTAAAGATTTAAAATTGTTCCGGAGTCCTAATCCTAAATAACCCTGAGCATTAGTAGGGAAAGAAGTCTCTTTCAAATGTTAGTACAAACTTAGTCAGTCCTTTTCTGGCCATGAATTGAGAGCCCATTTTAGTCCCATGTGTTTTAGATGAATGAATGATTTGTGTGTGAATTAGCAGTGCTTTAGTATCATCTCTTTGTTACAAACCAGATGAAGATTGTGCGGCAGGGATGGATAAATAAGACGAAGTCCTACAAGATCACTCATTTTTTAAAAATACCTTGGACCATAGTATTATATTTTCAATAGACTCTTTCCAGTTTGCTGTGAGTTTTGTCATTTGGAGTTCAAGGAGAAAGATTTCTCTGCATGTCAGTGCAGCTGTGTTTCCTAAATGCGGAAATGTGAAAGGTCTAAGGTGAAAGTGTTGGTCACTCTTCTCTCCGCAAGACCATTAGCTGTTTATCATAACCTGGCTTTAGCAGGACTGGCTTTAAAATAATGCTTGTGAACTCACAAATGAAGGGTAGCAATGACTCCAAGTGGCAGAGCCTTTGGATGATTTGTCAGAGAGGAGTCCAGGCAAGCTTTGTGCTTTGCATGTGGTATTGCCCAAAGCTGGGCAATCTGAAAGGCATGTAGAATAATTACGGAGTGTTTGTGAAGGGCTAGAGATGGACAGAGCTAGGGAACATCCCAATCAGATAGACATCTGCATATTGAATGGAAAGGATATCATCATCCTCTCCCTACTCAA
This sequence comes from Actenoides lindsayi, assembly GCA_025331215.1. Classification (NCBI taxonomy): domain Eukaryota; kingdom Metazoa; phylum Chordata; class Aves; order Coraciiformes; family Alcedinidae; genus Actenoides; species Actenoides lindsayi. Next base: position 88,352 of record WTSP01006045.1, read on the forward strand.
TATTGTGCTTCTAATTTTGCACAGTATTTTTACTTTCTCTTCTTCTTTCCCCCATAATTATTGCATTCCCTGTGTTCTGCTTTCCATCTTGTTAGCCCTGGATTTGACAGGAAACTTCTGGTGATATCTGAATATGAGTCAGGACCCATCCAGAAACACAGCTTACTTACCATATTGATAGCCTTGGGCTTTTACTGAGTTCTTACTACCCATTGTATAGAGCCATTTTTAAAGCACAGTGTGGCTTTAAACAAATATTAGATGTAAAATCTAGGTCACCCTTATTACTGAAGGGCAGATAAGAGGTTTGCTCATTTCATAGTGAAAAATAATTTTTACTGGTTGACTTGATGATTTGAAAAGGAAAATAGTTTAAAATAGCAATAGTATAGATAATTATGCAGTTTGAGTTCAGGAGTGGCTTCTCAGCATTAGACAGATCATTGTTTAAATGCTATGGATGAAAATGATTAAGGAAAATAATTGATAACCTTGTTGGAGTGCTGCATTTGTAGCTCAGTAGTCTCCTGGGATACAGTCAGGTTCTTCCTAATGAGGAATTACTAATAGTTGGTGGGATTTTTTAGTATATGGAAATCATGAAGTCAGGACTGGGTGCAGAAAATAATCTTTTGAGCAGTCCATAACTATTTTAAAGTATCAGACATGTTTGTTCTAGCATACTCTGTAATTTCCAGAGAGGCACTGGGTATCTTGTTAATAGTTTCTCATCACTTTGGTGAATGGTCAGATTTCCAGACTTCTTTGTGTGTTTGGCTTCACATACAGTAAACTGCTTTCTGGAATTTCTGGTTTCAAAATAAATAGAGTTTCTTTCAACAATGTGTTGTATGCAAGTGTATAGGACCAACCCAACGGTAAGCAGATCAGAAATTTTAAAGTAAATCTATTGCTGAACAGCATCAAGGTCTTCCATCCTAAAAACATTAAAGAACAATGTAGGAACTCCAAGAGGGTCACAATGTATCATTCTTTACAGCACTGAAGATGACGATGATGTTTCAAATAGAAATTTCATTGTGCAAAGATCAGTGTAATGTACTCTTTTAGAACAGCATAATTGGAAAGAAATCCAAAGCTGGTTTAAACTCATTCCAAAAATCTTCTGGATTCCCTTGAGAGTGAAAAAGTAGAAACTGGGTAGGAACTGCCATGTTGGAAAAAAATGACAAAAAAACCCCACAAGAAATGAAGTCATGGCTTGGTTGAAAATTCAGTCTAGCATATCAGAGGCTGCCTTAGTTCTCTGCATGCAGTTTTCTACCACTCAATTTTCTTGATGCCTAGGAGAAACTGGGGGTCAATTTGTGCCCTCTTAATGGGCATCTCAAAGAGAAATTAGTACCTGCTTTGCAGAGGCCGTAATGTGAAATTTGCAAAATGCTCAGTGGAATTCAATCTGGCCAACAACCTGTCAGAGGAAGAAATGTGAACAGTGCTGAAAAGATCTGTGGTGATGAATTCACATTTATTTTACGCTACAAAACAATAGTGACTCTGGAAAAAAAAAATTATGTACTATCTCTTACAATGTCATCGATATTTTTTTAAAGGAAATATTTCTTTACAGTGAGGGTGACAGAGCTCTGGAAAAGGCTGCCCAGAGAGGTTGTGGAGTCTCCTTCTCTGGAGCCTTTCAAAATCCACCTGGACATGCTCCTGTGCAATCTGCTCTAGGTGAACCTGCTTTAGCAGGGGGTTGGTCTAAATGATCTCCTGAGGTCCCTTCCAACTGTTACAATTTTGTGACTCTGTGATTCCATGTGATACCACTTTATTGGTAGGATTAAAATTCACACAAATGTCCAAAGCTTTCAAAGAGTCCCAGAGATGGGGAGTCTGTGCTCAAAGCATTTGGAACAAAGAGCTTCACTCCACCATACCTTGAACCATGACTCTATGGCTAGGAAAGTTAAAATTCATCACACAGCCCTTGAAGGATATCTGTCAGAAGTTTTGAGTCCATTTATAGTTGAAGAAATTAAAAAGACATTTCTAGGACAAGATTTCTCTCATCCCAAAGTAGATAGGTCAGATTAATCACTCCCTAAGAGTATGCATTTCTCCCAATTTTCGGTGAGAGAAGCTCAAAAAGGAGACATCTGAATCACAGATACTGAAGCTTTCATGAGATCAGTCTCACACAGACTATCTTGGCATGTCATATAACTTCAGTGGGAACACTTGTAAATATATCCAAGGGGAGTTTTAGGATAACAGCTCTGAAGATAGCAATGTTGTGAGGTACCAAGTTAATAAAGCTGTTAACAGCTTTATGAATACAATTAATGAATAATTAACTTGAAATTAATAGCCTGAATATATCTCTGACTCATGAGGTAGCCTAGAACATATTAACTGAAAGGTCAAGATTCTTATTTTCAGTTACTTCCTTAAATGAAAACACTTGGGCATGAGGAAAATTAATGGTATTCCTCAGTGTTGATGTTGTTGAACTTGGAAGCGGAAAAATTAAGAAGTAGAGAAAATGGCAACTTAGCTTTCATACATTTTTTTCCCTGAGTTTGAATCCAATGTGTTGTTGTAAAAAATAGTTAAAAGTGTTAAGAAAATGGAAGAGAAAAGGCAAAGGGAGAAAACCTGTCTTTGACTACAAAACTGAGGGTTTTTTCCATTTAGATCTGCAAGGTCTACTTCTGCATGTAAAATTCCTATGAAGTTGTCTCCATTCTTTGGAGTTCCCTCTGTACAAAGTGTGTGAATTCAGGCTGTAACTTTGACAGGAATCTCTCCAGCCTTTTAAATTTTGATTCTTAGATCTGATCTATTGTTTCTGAACCACCATATTGACAGAAACAAACAAATCCAATGGAAAAAAAAAAATAAATTAAGCTGTAATGCCTTGCCCAAAGTGGTCTCTTCACTAAATTGAAACAAAAGTGACACTTCTCCTCTCCCCCAAACCATCATGCTACAGATGTGACTTTCCTGGCTCAGGTTGGCTTGAGTACAGCTACTGCCTCTGTACTTGGCACTGGTGAGGTCCCACTTCGAGTACTGTGTTCAGTTTTGGGCACCCCAATACAAAAAGGACATTGAGGTGCTGGAGCAGGTCCAAAGGAGGGCTACTAGGCTGGTGAAGGGTCTGGAAAACATACCCTATGAGGAGCGACTGAGGGAGCTGGGGCTGTTTAGTCTGGGGAAGAGGAGGCTGAGGGAAGACCTTATTGCTCTCTACAAATACCCGAAAGGAATTTGTATAGAGAGCAGGGTTGGTCTCTTCTCACTGGCAACAGGTGACAAGACAAGGGAAAATGGCCTCAAGTTGCGCCAGGGCAAGTTTAGGTTAGAGCCGCACCATGCAGTTTGCTGATTTTGTAACTTCTTGAAGTGTATCAAAGCACTGTGAGCATCAGATTTCCTGCTAGAAGACACTGGGATGCATGGGAATATCCTGCAACTAGAATTCACACAGAGAATCATAGAGACCCACACATCACCCTATGGTATAAGCGCAGCTGCTGTACCATGTGAATTAAACAATTTTTGTTAACCTTTTGTTCCTTCTTCCAACATTTTAGATACAATCTAGATGCCAAGTGTGTACATTCAGTAATAAAATAAGAAAATTTAAATTATGGAATTATTTTTGGAAGTTGCTCCATTCTGCAATTGGAATTTGGAGAAATGTGCATATTTGTGTGTGTATTCAAAATAGATTATCAGACCATTCACTTTAATTTAAGTTGATATGACAACCTATCCTAATGAAAATAGTCTGTTATCTGGATTACCACTTGTTAAAAGAAAAGGCAGACATTTTCATTTATTTCTGTACTGCAAAGACTTCTCTGACTAGCAGGCTGAATTTGAGTGGCAGATCTCAGCTTCCTCCTACTAATAGATATTATTCTGCATTGCAATTGTTGAAGTAATGAAAACTTAGATTAATAAAAAAATGCAGTTTGTGGTGTTGATTTGATAAGGGTTACACACTGTGCTGATTAACCCGAAAATGTGTTCTAAAAAAACCTTTATCATGTCCTTTCTTGTCTCCTTCATATTTATCCCATTCATCTTTGCAACATTATCTTTTCAGGTGGGTTTCACCTAAATTAAGCTATCTAGAATTTAATAATCTAGTTTGAGACTCAATGGAGAGTGACAGGAACTTTGAGAGAGCGATTCAGTTTATCCTAAAAAAGGTAATTTAGCCAGATTGGAATGAATTGCCCTCTGGAAGTGGGCATTTACTTGTTAGAGGGAATGAAGCTGTATAGCTTGGAGTAGATGCTCAACTGCAATATAAGTAAAGGCATGTGAATCCTGTCTTTAGAGCGGAAGCTGTTTGGGGAAGAAATTCTGGGCCACAATTTAACATTTCTAAATATTCCTGTAGAATAACAATAACAAAAGTAAAAACAAATGGAAAAAACACAAAAAAATTCACCACTCTGAAACTTCTACACATAATTTTCTGTTGTCCTATTCCTGAGCTATACTGAGTATCTTGGAAAAGCTGACCCATTAGGTCTAAATGCCTGAATAAGGCATCAAGATCTTGGATTTGCTTTGAGACATGCTGGAACTACTGGCAAGTCCAAATCTTAAACTTCCAATGCTACTGCACAGTTGTTGTGATCTAGAACTCTTCCTATGTTGATCTGCTGGAGTTTATAATGTGCACACTTGGTTTTGTATATTTATAATTATTTTTGTTTGAAAGTGAAACTAGACTTATTGCGTCTTTTTTTTGTTGTTGTTGTTGTTTCTAGTGGCTTCCTATAAGAAAATTTGTTTCCATTTAAAAAAAAAATCTAAGAATCTTTTCTTCCTCTCCTTGTCCTACACATAAGAAATTTTAAATTCACTTGGTTGAAGAATAAGAGTTTTCAAATACTACCTTGATTGTCTTGGAGTTTTTTGGTAGCAAGCTTTCTGAGCACATGTTCATCAGTTGTATCAGTCAAGCTGCTTAAGCCGTCATCGACCAAACACTTTGACTTCACTAATTATCTAGCAACATGGAGCTTCTTTCTGGATATAATTTTCTCCACTGGCTTGGGCAGAACACAACCACTTTTCACTGTCTCAAAGATCTGAAACATACAGAGAGAAAACGGGAATCTGCTTCCAAAATGTAATGTGTGCAAGAGTGATAGTGAAAAAAAAAAATTGATTTATCTCTGATTATTTTAGGAAGATGTCTTTACTCCAGAGTCATGAAGATGCTGTTCCACAGTATTTTTATAAATGATGTTTACTAATTATTTTTTCAGGACTGCTTCCTTCTAGATTGTGCAAATAATAATTAGTAATTAACAAACAACCTTCCCTTAAAATGATCCTGATTTTGTGCATTGAAACATTTGCTTGGAAACAATTTTTTTGATCCTCGAAAGTAAAAGAAATACTGCTTGGTTACTTCTTTGTTTTGTAGAGAAAAAAAAATTTAATCATTCCTTAAACAGAAACCTTTGCTGGAGCAAGAAACAGCTACCAAAGCCAAGAGTAGATAATAATAAACTTGTTTATGTCAATGGTGATGAACTAGTATAATCGACCAATATGTGCTTGGCATATGAGGCAGTCAGAAGATGTACATGGTGGGGCCTTCACCCATCAGTTCTTGGGACCTGCAGGCAGGGCTGGCTGAAGGAGTCCCATCATCCCTCTGCAGACAGCTGGGGAGAATCTGTGGGACAGGCATTGACCCTCTCACAACACTTCTTTTCTAACATGCTGTGTCTTCCAAAACTGAGGTCTTTGTAAAATACTTCATTAAAGGCTCTTAAACACCAAAATCAGGTTTGAATATTACAGCCCGAGATCCTTTACTCAGCTGTTTACTTCTTCTGTACATGCCTCTCAGGCTTCTAAGGTTCATGGCAACTAAAATTCTGTTTACTACAGGATCATGAGTGTTGCAGTTGGATGTTTCAGCATCTATATTCCATTTAGACATGAAGGGAATCCAGCAACATGGCACTCCTCAATGTGAATTGCCTCAAGGGAGTATTCTGTTAGCTATCCTCATGACATGTCCAAAGTAAATCAACAAGATGTGACTTTTCATAAAAGGTAGTTGCAACAACTTATCACTACAAATTACTTCTAATGCTACAGATTACTGGAAAGGGCACTTTCCCAGGATGGGTAGGGTTCCTGGGCTGCACATCTCCTCAGTCTAGCAAAGTTCAAGGGTGCAGTTCTTGTTTCTGAAGTGGTGGCCTTTAGCATCAGGTTACATGCACTTTTGGACAGGGCAAGCTCTTCACCTCTCCCTCTGAAGGAGAGGTGGAGATTACAGCCAAGACTCCAGAAGAGCATAAGCAAAGAACAGGGAGAAACTAAATCTACATCTTGGATATTGGGCTACTTTTCTTTAACCGAGGCAGCCTGTGTTGTGATCCTCACATTTTAAAGTCAACAGTCATTAAGTAAAACAGAGAAAAAAAAATCCTGGCATCTATCACCTGGTCAGAACCATAGTCATGAGTCAGGTCAATTTACCATGGAAGTTTTTGTTCTATCCCTCTGTCCCTTTCCAGCTATGGGACCTCAGAGACCAGATTTTAAAATGCACTGTTTTTCTCTTTGAGTTTTCTACGTGAATTACCCCTGTTGTGGTTTAATCCCAGACAGCAGCTAAACCCCACACAACCACTTGCTCACTTCCCCCTGATGGAATGGGGAAGAGAATTGGAAGAGTAAAAGTGAGAAAACTTGCTGGTTGAGATAAAGACGGTTTAACACGTCAAGCAAAAGCCATGTGGGCAAAGCAAACCAAGGAATTAATTTACTGCTTCCAATTAGCAGGCAGGTGTTCACCCATCTTCAGGACAGCTGGGCTTCATCACGTCTAATGGTTTCTTGGGAAGACAAATGCCATCACTCTGAATGTCCCCTCCTTCCTTCTACTTCCAGTTTTATTGTTCAGCATGACATCATGTGGTCTGGAATATCCTTTTGGTCAGTTAGGGTAAGCTGTCCTGGCTGTGTACCTTCCCAACTTCTTATGCACCCCCTGCCTACCCTCTGATGGGGCGGGGTGAAAAGCAGAAAAGACCTCAATGCTGTATAAGCAGTGCTCAGCAAAAAAGAAAACATCCCTGAAATGTCAACACTGTTTCCAGCACAAATCCAAAACATAGCCCCATATGAGCTACTATGGAGAAAATTAACTCTGTCCCAGTCCAAACCAGCACAACATCTTTTTATAATGCATTTTAAAAATGCTGCTGTCTGTTATTACAGTGAAAACACTTAAAGAAAGGAAGAAGAATGACATTTGTAGAGTGGAGAAAACATCTGAATGGTGTAGAAATAGAAACCCAGCTCAACTGCAAGAAAAATTAAGTGGTTGAAGCCAGGAGGTGGAAAAGCTGTGTTCTTCATCATAGCTCTGCCATAAAGGTCCAGACGGAAGAAAACGTTGAAAGCTACAGTTTGTTAGAGCTGAAGCTGCCTTCAGAGAACAGCTCTGTTATTTTCTGTGTGTAAGAATTGTATGAATCAGGTTGGGCTTTTTAAAACTAAAAGTTAATGATAATCTCAAATCTAAAATTATTTACCTTATCTAACCCTGTGCTGTATTGAAAACATTTTGCCTATTTTTCCTGTTGTCACAAATGTCGCGTTTCACAGAATAACTCATCTGCAGAATGTCATCTGTCCTCTTTCCCACCACCACATTTGTTTGTGCTAAATTGCCCACACAGGAGCACCTCCTCTCCTTCTTTTCTACACTGAAACACACAAGTACCATAAACAGCCTTCTCACACAGTCTGAAACACAAACACATGCTGTCAATGCAGGGTTTTTTATACTAAGTAACCCCTAAAACTGATCTTTGTTCCTTTAGCTAAATAGGTGATCTCTGCCATGCAGACCCTCCAGTTTAATTTCCCAAAGCAGTTATAGATTTCAGCTGTTAGATAAATTTTTCATAAACCAAACCATCTGTGTATACTCTTGTAGAGTGGCACAAAGGTTAATCTAAATAACTTTGCGAGGCTTTTGATGGACACTTGATTTTGATTGAATTGTTAGAATCTGCTGTTATACAAGGTCTCCTGTTTTAGCAGTTGGCTAAAATACTCTCAGGTGAAATCCTTCATGAATCCCATAGCTTACACTTAATAAGATTTAATTACTTTACAACTTATCTCTTTCGTATTGGTGCTCCCCCTGCATTTGCCACATCCAAAAGAGCAATCCAAGTGTTGAATTATGAAAAGTAATTCCAGTGTAGAAATATGGGTAGTATACGCAAGGTCAGAAAACAGGCAACATTAATTTGCAACAACTAAATTGCTTGATGTAATACTTTGACTTGATAGTCTTTAAGAGGAGGCTTTACATAAGTCAAAGGTCTTTGGAGTAATATGCAAATCAAAATCCTACCACTCTCCCAAATCCTTTTAATCCAGCCATTAATCTCAATAATGACCTAGTTTTTGGAACCTTTACTGTGTTCAGCCACTTAATCACATTACCTAGTTCGCCCTTTGTAAACTTTTAGAGGAGAGATACATGCACATAAATAACATTCTGCTAAAGAATGCCCCCAAAAGGGCAGTTTTATAGAAGAAAAATCTCCTAGCACCCTGCAGATGTCTCCTGTAGTCTCTCCCTTCACCATAACACTGTGATTTTTAGCAGGTAGTAGAGCTTTGTGTAATACAAATGAAGGAAGGGGTGGATAACAAATTATTATACTTAGCTCACGTTTGTTAGAGGAACACTGAAGTAAAGAATAAGCAGCCATTACATAGATTTGAGGTTTTTTTCTCAATAGCAGTTGCTGTAGATTGTGTGATCACTGACATATCTGATTTTCTGCAAAAATAAATAATGCAGAAAATCACTGGGTTCATGTGAGTTTTGAAATTGTAGAGAAAGAAAATTACCAACCATGAAAACACACACAGTAACTTTTTTCATATCATTCTCTTACAGAGAGTACGAACTGGTTTAGATTTAGTGGAATACACTTCTTTAATGTCAGAATTCCTCCACAAGGGAAGACACAGACCAGATAAACCACAGCATGTACAGCACTAAAATGCTCTCCAATACCAAGCATGGGTGCACTTTAAAGCCTGAAGTTCACTTCCAGTGCTTGCTTGCCTGGAGATAGGTTCTGCACCTTGTGTCTGGGGAACCATGTCAGAAGAGCTTTACACAATAGAATGATGCGATTTCTGTGTAGTTCCACCAATGAGATAATCACATATCTACTTGATTGTCAAATATCTGTGAAAAATTTTAAGCATTTTCAGATCAACTGGTACAACAATGGGTGGGATTTTTGTTTATTTTATATTAATTTATTTTGTAATTTTATTTCATTTCATTTTACTTTACTTTTGAAAAAGGAAGTTTTTAAGCCAATCATATTTAATAGGAAAAAACCCAACTCTTCTATCTCTGATCTGTCATAACCATCCTGCACTAGAATTGAAATTAAATAGTGTTTTTAGCTGTTATGCCTCAGAGAGAATACAGGAGAGTGAAAAAAGAACTACAGCCCCATGAAGTGTGCATAAAACCAGACAGTAATGTATTCACTCTCCATAAGGAGTCACAAAAGCTAAAAGCATCTGTTAGTTCTCCAAGGCCTAAAAGACTCTGACAGGTACAATGCATACTCGAGTAACTAGACACAACAACTCTGAATTGAATTTATCATTATTGGAAGTTTCATTTATTTTTATCCAGTGAAAGTAACAAAAAAACCTAAAAAATAATAGCAATAAAAGAAATGAATGTTCACACTACTGTTGAGGATCTGAATGATGTGAGAAAGCCAAGAGTCTTCTATAGACAAGTACTATGACTCCATGAAAATGATAGCAAAAATCTTTCAGATTTAATAGAAAATGAAAATCTTTGTCTAGATTTTCTGAAAGATCTTATAGAATTGAGATTAAACAAGGACAAGTACAATGTACTACAACTGGGTCTGGGCAATTTCTGGTATCAATACAAGCTGAAGGCAGATGGGATTGAGAGCAGCCCTGCAGAGAGGGACTTGGGGGTACTAGTCTATCACAATTGGGATGTGAGCTGGCAATGTGTACCTGTAACCCAGAAGACCAATTGTATCTTGGGCTGTAGGAAAAGAAGCCTGGCCAGCAGGTTGAAGGAGGTGATTTTGCCACTCTGCTCTGATGAGACCTCATCTGGACTACTGCATCCATCTCTGGGAGTCCTCTGCGCAGGAAAGACATGAACGTCTTGGAGAAGGTCCAGAGGAGGGCCACAAAAACAATCAGAGTGCTGGAACACCTCTCCTATGAAAAAAGGCTGAGAGAGCTGGAGTTGTTCAGCCTGGAGAAGAGAAGGCTCAGGGTAGACCTTATACTGGCCTTTCAATACTTTAAAGGTGGCTTATAAGAAAGATGGGGACAGTCTTTTTATCAGGGCCTATTGCAATAGGACAAGAGGTAATGGTTTTAAACTAAAGAAATGTAGATCTAGACTAGACATAAGGAATAAATTTTTTACAGTGAGGGTGGTCAAATGCTGGAACATGTTGCCCAGAGAGATGGTAGATGCCCCATCCCTGGTAACATTCGTGGTCAGGTTCTACAGGGCTCTAAGCAACCTAATCTAGCTGAAGATGTTCCTGTTTATTGGAGGGGGATTGGACTAGATGATCTTTAAAGGTCCATTTCAATTCAAAGTATTCTATGATACTCTGGATTCTGTGGAAGAGATACAATTTTCCATTATTGCACAGGCTGGTGCAAAAATCTTTCAAAAGTTTAGCATCTTCCATCACATTAACATATTTTCCAGGATGTTTCTTTAAAGAATGGCTTCTTCAGGTCATAAATTCCCTTCTTGCTGTATGTTTTTTTAACCTTTGTATTATTTCAAAATAGTTGTCTGTATGTAATGAGTTTCTACTTTTAATCACTTGTATGAATAGTTATACAATCCTTGCTTTACCTTAATTTTTAAGACAACACATGTCCTATTTTTACAAAAAGTTAAGTCTGTTGCACAGGTCTGCTTTGAAATTCAGACAGATCCATGATAGTGACCATGTTGAACAATAGTCTTCCATAATGATTCTGCATAGCTAACTTAGAAGTTTTTTAGAAAAATTTCTTTATCATGTTGCCTAAGTTCATAACTGTGCCAACCACTACTCCTGGATATCTGTGAAATAGCAGAGAATCAGAAAATAGTTGAGACTGACAGGGACCTCTGGAGGTCATCTACAGAGACCTCCCTGCTCAAGGCAGGGACCAGCTTCAGCAGATTACTCATGGCTGTGTCCGGCTGGGTTTTGAGTATCTCCAAGGATACTGTAATCTCCATACTGTGTGGATTTTTACTACCTCTGGTAAAAGTTTTCTGTAACATTTAACATAAATAATACATTTTTGCATGGAGTGTAATGTAGGAGAGCACAATGCTAGTACATGAAAATTACATCAAGGTAACATTTCAGTCAGAGCAATGACAAATGGGAGAAAACCAGCTTATTGGCATTTTCAAGGCTGAATTTGACAGTTCTAGTGACTCATCTTTGAGGCAGTTTCTGAACATTGACAGATAGCAGTCAAACAGTTACCTTGCTTATTAAAAAATGCAAGCCACTTCTGAAGCACCAAAAAGAGTTACTTTCCTTCAGTCATTAAGATCACAGATTTTTTATTACTGTCAGTGGCAACTGCAATCTCAGTGGAAGCAAGATAGAAATCAGTTAGAAAGGTAAAAGGCTGTAGTGATATGCAAATGTAGGAATTGAGATGGGAGTTGGCAAAAGGAAAATTTAAACATTCTTGAAGCATTTGTAGAAAGGGGAAAGGTAGGAAAGGGAAAAGATTGGACCAATATCCACATATATATAAGTAACCCTGTTCCGTGAATATGCTTAGTTTTATGCATACAAATACTCTTAGGAAGATCACTGACCAAGTACACCAGGATCAGTACTACTGTACAGAGAGAAGGATTTGGGATGAGGCAGAGCACCTAAGCTAAGAGTACACAGAACCATAGGAAGACTGAGGTTGGGTTTTAGTTGGAGGTCTCTAGTCCAACCTCTAGCCAGACCACATGCTCAAAGCAACACTAACTTCAGCCACGTGAATTTGCTCAGGGCCTCATCCACAGCTTCCCTTTGCAGTTTGTTCCAGTGCTTTACCACCCTCGTGCTGAAGAGGTTTTTTTTTTATTGTAACCCAATTGGATTTCCGTTCTTGAGACTTTCCACTATTGCCTCTAGTGTACCTCCCAAATTATCCATGGGAAATACAAGCACCTTTAAAAGGCAGTCCAGCACATGGGAGTGGGAGCTACCTTCTTACATTTCCTATATTTCTCTGTGCAAGGAGATTCAGGTGACTGTTCTTTCAAGGCTGGCAGTTCATTGCTCTACATGAATCTGTCTTCACTACTGCTTTTCCTCAGAAGGAGACATAAACTAACTACATGTAGGAATTCTGTTGCTTGATGTACCTTTTATACTAGATTTCTTAAGCTCTGTATTTGAAAGTATCTTAGTCATTCAGCTATACCCTTTGCACTTGTACTGCTATGTGTTAGTTTATATCTTAGAGTCTCTTCAGTATTTCTCAGTCACATTTCATATCTACTTCATTAAAATACTACATCAGCTCCCTTTCCGGTGCATGTTTTCCAGGATTTGTAAAATTAGTGTTTTGCATAAATTCATGTCTGAAAATGTTGGCACTCATGAATGACCTCTTTAACAATATAAGACAAAAAATTGCTCTGGTAAATAACACAACATGCTGCTGGCAAATCAATACTGCATACTACTGTGTGCTGTGTGCACACCCCCATCATGAGAATCCATTAAAGGCATTTGCATTTCCACGCATGATGTGATGAGTCACCTTCAGATTCGACTGACAGAAAGGCAGTTTAAAATGAGGTTGAATGCTACCATATTTAAGTCTTTTTGGAAACCAAGCTAAACAGTCATGGACATTTCCCCCAGTTTGAACTCATTTGTACATGATACACTTGTATTAGTAATCATGGAGCACTTGGTTTTCCTGCTTATTTTTCATCGAAGCAAAGTCCTGAAAGAGGCCTCTGGGTCACTTAGTCTTTCCCAACATCCATACCTCCTGTCAAAAGAGGCTCAACAATGTCTGTGCTAGTTCTGTTGGGCATCAAAGACAGAGAGTAATTCTGGTCTTTTTCCTAACATCACTTCAAACAATGGCAGCACAACTTTCTACACAGTGCAGCAGGCTCTGTGTCTCCACATAGGTATTTGTGAATGGAGGTGTCTCTGGCAGAAGAAAAAAGGTCTGGTTAATAGCAGAGCCAGTCTGCTGCTAATCGATAACCCAAACCCCAGTGCAATGTGATTCTAATGCAATCTGCCAGAGCAAGAAATCTATGATGGCTCATAATTCAGACAGATATGATTCAGACATGGAAAGAAAAGAAATGGGGGAGGGGAGATCAATATTGGGAAATCTCGTCTATAGCTGCCATATGAAAGCTCCAACAATTGAGCTTTTTGTAACTTGAAACATTAATCTTGATAATGTGCAGAGGTTGGGAAGATGAAAGGGGAACACTAGATACAGAATGAAGCTTCTTAACAATTTTATCAGACCCAGCTTTCACTGTCACTCACATAAAATTTGAAAGGGCGAGCATAAAGATCTGCAACCTTGCAATACATAAGGCCATCAAAGTATGCTCATATTGTTCAGGAAGGTTATTTTGCTTCTTCAGCAGAAAAAACAGCTGAGGGAACCTGTAAGGAAAAAACAGTAATCCTTCTGAAAAACCTAATATGAAGATACTGGTCATTCAAGCACCATAAAGGAATTACACATAACAGGTTGATTTAAAGCCTTTTATGTGAACACACAGTACACACATACTGTGAAAGTTTTAAGTTCTTATGCTCCTTGGAATTCAGCACAGAATGAGCCTTAAAAAGGTATTTATGCAAAGAGTGGTAAGAGCCATCATGGTTTAAGACAGAGGTAGGATCAATGTATTCAAAATATGTAACTAATTTAAAGCTTAAAAGGGCAGCAGACCTATGTATGTAATCATCTCAAACCATTTCTAGATTGAAAGTCAGTCACTTGCTGGAAGGGAAAAAAAATAGATGTTGGCTAACTTGAATTGTCATTTGTTTGATTCGCTTTTGATTACATCAGGATTGTCTAGTCTTTATACACAAAATTTTCCTCTTTGGATTCCTCCATCCTCTGGATATCAGCTATAAATCACAGAATAATAATGACAAAGTTTGGTTTTGTTTGACTATTATAATTCCATTTTGTCTCATTTATATCCTAATCAAATAAATCCCACTGGAAGTTAGCCAAGGGACAGAGCTAAAGAAAATGGCAGTTAATCAAGAACTGATTTTCCTGACATAAAAAGTTTTAACCTTTGTGGAACATGTATGTAGTCTGGAATGAAGAAGAAATGCAGCAAAAGAGAAGCCTGAGCTATGTGAACAGTTTTGAGGCTGAAAGCACCTCCTCTACTGCTTCCAGAGTCCAACATCAGCCCTGGACATTGGCCTACACATTGCAAATAAGAAAGGGCACAGCTCATTCAGATTTTTGGGCAAGATGCTTTCATGGGAGTGGAATAAATACTTGTTATCTACAGGTTCCATTCCTCAGTTGCCACAAGTGTGCTGCTGTGGTTATAAAGTCACGAACAAGGTATAAAATTACAAATGCTGAGTATGTTCCTTGAGGTTCTCACAAGAGCACAAACTTCTCCTCTAGTTTGAGAAAGCAGCGAGGATGTGTAGACATGACCCTGCAGCTGCCTGTGGGATAACCTCATATGCCTAAGTGACCAACAGCAAGTAGGCAAGCAATTGTAGGTTGCATTCCCCACAAAAAGTACTCAGCTAAAAATTTACCATCATAAACTTCAGGCTAATAAGGTTTTTAGAATCACAGAATCACAGAATGGTAGAGGTTGGAAGGGACTTCTGGGGACCATCTAGTCCAGCCCCTCTGCTAAAGCACATTTCCCTAGCTCAGGTTGCACATAAGCACATCCAGGTGGGTTTTCAATGTCACCAGAAAAGGACACTCCACAACCTCTCTGGACAGCGTGTTCCAGTGCTCCATCATCCTCAAAGTAAAAACATTTTAGGAGGTTTTTTGGCTCAAAATTTTCTGTTCATCACAGAAGTCAATGTAGAAATGCTGAAATATCACTGACCATTGGTGCTGAATTGTTCTGCCACTGGAAAACATCCTTATTGCTGAGGCAAGGATGTTTTTCCAGGATCCCTGGTAGATGTTGTACCATATGAACTAAGCCTTGAAGTAGTCTCCACTGTGCCAGGCCCATACAAGCACACAGAAAAATATGTGCCTGAGAGAAGTTTCCATGAGAAAAGCCATGTTGACTCCTTGTCCCAGAAGGGATGAAGGTGCACAGTGAGATTTGGGATGAGATTAATTTCACCCGGCCTCAGACATCCACAGTACAGATCCTGTGTTTTAGTCACTAGCGTTCCCCTCATCCAGCAGTGCAGAAGTGGACATTTTATGGCATAATTCTTCCCACCTGTTTTGGATGTGTACTATAGGATGAGAATAATTGCTCTGTGGCAATACCTATTTCTGTTCATGAATGTGATGGACAGCATACATGGCAACTGTGCTGTAGGTACCTACACTTGGTCAGACAAATCCTCAGCCTTGTTGCTTTTTTTCTCCCTTTGCATACACAAGCTGAGGCAAATACAATCTGCTGTTAAGGTTGTCTTCCAGGTTTCTGTTTGGACAGTCTGCAGAAGACTGTAACTCAATCTGTGTAGCTAATAAAACACCAAACTAACAACTATAGATTAAACGGTTTTAATTATTTCTTGAGCAGCAAGGCATCTAGTGGGTATCACATAGGTGTCTTCACCCCTCCTGTGGCCTTGCAACATTCTGCCTGCCATTGGCCAGGAGAGCAGGAAACTGCCTGCATAGCAGCAGCAGGTTGGAGCCTGAAAACTTGCTGCACCTCTCCTGAGCTCCCTGTGCTGTCAGGTCACTGGTGTCTCTTATAGGTTAGTAATAGCCTATTGGCATCATGTTCTTTCCTTTCTTGAAATAACTTACAGGGCAGAGAATAAAACATGAATTAACTGTACCTTCCTCTGTACCCAAGCCAAGATATCTACATCTGATCACTTTAAATACCTCTGGTATTTGTCTTGATTATATACAGCATATAAGAAAAAATCAATTTAAAAAATGAGCATTAACAAGTATGTAATAAACTAGATTACTATTATACTCAGGGAATTTTGCCTATATGCTAACATATGTTTGTGAATAGAGTTGTCTGATATTGTTTTGGGCAGGTTTTTTTTTTTTTAAATCTAGCCACAAGTACGACAAGGCATGAAAGCTAAAATAAATCTGGACTTGAAATGTTTACTTTGTGTAGAGTTTATTATGTACTTGGGCATATATATGCCTCATGTTAGCCATAACATGAGAAAAGGCAATCCATGTGTGTATAATGGGATGCCTGGCTAAGCTGTAAATTCCTCAAGGACAGAACAAAACAGGAACTGTGCATCAGTGCCATTTTGAGCCTGACAACAATACAACAAGAGCTGGAGAAATGTTTCTAATCATGAGGTTATTCAATAGAAAAAAAAAAAAAAAAAAGAGTTTTACAACATTTAAATTAATTCATTCTTTGGTCTTGAACTGACTGAGAAAAATATGAATTTAAGTTTTTAAGGAATCAGTAGATTCATTGAGATAAACTGTAGACAAAATGTTTCATTTTCTTAAGACAAAATTCCAAAGTCAAGTTTTAGCTAAATGCAACTTTTCAAATTCTACCAAAATTTCTTCTTGTTTTGTTTGGTTTGGTTTGTTCATTTTGTTTTGTTTGTTTGTTTTGTTTTGTTTTGTTTTTCATTCCCCTCTGGCTTTCAGTTTTGTCATCAAAACAATGAGCAGTTCTTACAGTCATGTTCCTATGCTGCCATGTGCTATCACAAACATATTTCTTTGGAAGTTTTAAAATGGCTTGCTTACTACTACCAGGCTCTATTCCAGTATGTAGGGGAAAAAAAAAAAAAAAAAAAAGATATTAAATGTAGAGTAAAATGACCAGAACTAGTGTTCTCAGTGTGCCAATGTTTTCTTTGACCTTTCTGATGATGTTATGATATCACAGCTCTGCAGCTTTGGCCTATTTTCTGCATAGCCTCCACTGGGATAGATTTGATGGAAATAAACATCTTACATAACAGTCCGGCTGTGCGCTCAGCTTTTTTCCTTCTCTGTTTTTCTGGATTTTTTTTTTTTTCTGAAGGAGATTTTCCCGTCATGAATTCTGCACATACAATTAACATTTGCCAAATTTAATTTTCAAAATCTGTTAGGGTTTATAAGAAGATTAAGAGACAGAGCTGATGTGCTTCATCACCCTTCCCCTGTAATCACACAGCTTTGCATTAAGAAAGAGAGCAAGAGGCAGGTTAGAACTGAAGTAATTCCCTTGAAAGGAGAACTAAAATAGAATACTGTGAATGTGAGACTTTGTACTACTGAGATTATTTAAACCAAACCCTTTCAGTAAAGAGCAAAGATCAAACACAGGCTGCACTCACAAACATTAAAAAATACCCTGACAGCTTTTACTGTTATGTTAATAGCAAAGACAAGGATGAACAGTATTCTATGGCAGAATCTTTAATGCTTTCTTTTCTTGTTTTCTATATTTATTTTGACTGAGTATGTAGCAGGTATGTATATGAACAAAGATTCAATAGGAAATCTTCCTAAAGAATAAAGGATGAAATACATAAATACATATACGGGCATATTTTTAACCAAAGTCAAATACAGAGATAGGTATGTATCTATATCTAGATAGATAGATAAAGAAAAAAAAAACCCAAACAAAAGCCAGAGTAGGTACAATGAATTGGCATTACGCTAATTACATACATAGGTTTTTAAAACCAGGAAAGTTTGCAGAGAAAATTTTGCAAAGCTTTCATAGTTGTTTACTTTTGCAGTTAAAGTCACAGGAGATATCAACCTCTGCTTTCAAAATCACTCAACAGTTTAAAAATAATGACCCCAGTATTTTCTCTTTTCTTATAGCTGTTTACTGTTTTGGAAAGCCTCATGGCTTTAAGTCACTACATTTTATTCCACAAAACATAGGTGGGAGAAAAAGCTTACTTAAAAGAAAACGAAGAAGCTGAATTTATGGTAGTCCTTGGGCACTTCAGTGTAAGGGATTTTAATTTTTTTTTAATTTGTGATACCAGCTCTTCTCTCTATTACGATGATTTCATGCCCCGTATCTCTGTTGGCATTAGTGGGATGACCTGATCATGTAAACAGTATAGTCAACAATCAGGCCTACAATTTCCGAATCAGAAATGTTAAACCCTCTGTATTAGAAAAGGAATGACATGCCACAGCTGAAATTAAGTGACTCCTTTTCATTTTTAATAATTAAATACCACCTAAGCCTATGTCATTTAACTAAACTAATCACTTGTGTTCTTGCAAAAACAGCTTGTAGTACTGAAGAACTGCATCAGCACAAGCCCAGCAGTAGAGTCACTCACCCTCCACAAGTATAAGAAGACCTTGTTTCCAACAGCAAACTACAAGATAAATGCAGACTGGCCTTCCCCACTGGCCAATCCACTGCATAAAAAATTATGTAATCAATTTACAGCACGCAAGACAGGTTTTTCCAAGTATTGTTGAACTCATTACCTCTATCAGCAGGACATGTTATTATGTTTAATAGACCTCTTAAATATTTACTTTTCTCTGGAAATAACACCTCTTAAGCTCAACATTCTGTGTTGAGTTTATTATGCAATTTCAGGAATCTTTTAATCCTTCCTGCCTTAGGAAAAGCTATGCAAGGTACAGTTTAACCTACAATTATCAGATGAACTACTATATGAGATGATTTAAATATTCTTTCCAAGACAAAAATCCTCTACTTCCTGCTTTCTTTCAATCTTTCTTTTTCACTGTAAATTACATTATCACATTGGAAGCCTTAGGAATGATACTAGAAAGGCAGTCTTGCCTATCTTCTAAATGGCCTCCCAGTTTTTGAGGTGAATCAAGCCAAAGACTTGGAAATGCAAATAGAACATAGTATTTATTTTATCTAATTTTCCTTCAAGTTATGTACATTTTGATATTCATAAAACATGAAGACAATAATTTAAAGGTTTGCTTAGTGGATGTTAGTTTTACTTAATTTATCCCATGAGTCTAATACCTATAAAGCAAGACACTCTGGATTTATTCTTAAAATAACATGTTTATTGCATTGGATATAAGCCACACTGCAAATCCTGTTGTTGCCAGAAAACGGCAAACTACAGACCGGTACATGACCTCAATTGAGAAGGTATCACTGAACTTCAGAGTTGGCAGAGACATTTATGTCTTAATTCATGTTTACTTTCAAAGGCATTTAGTGATGAGTTCCAGAAATAAGTACAATTAAATTAAATCCAGGCAAGTAAAAGAATATTCACTGTCTATCAAAATAAACTTCTTCCATGAACAGAATCTTCCCAGACTGTAGATACTGCATTGTTCTTAAACTGGATTTGAAATGGCAAGGAGATGGTATTCTAGCAACCTAAAGGCTGTGTGTTGATAACATTTGGTTGTAATGAATGTCATTAGAATGTCACAGCCAAGTAACACCAAAGCCAGTACACAAAGGAAACACTTTTAAGAAGGTTTGATTTCCTGATGAGAGTGAATTCAAACAAACGAATTCTGGAAGAGTACGCAGGTAAGGTTTACAAGTCCAAGCTGTAGGGAAATTGATCTCACAATCTTTCTCCTGTCTGAGCTGAGGAGAGAATAGCTTTTGATTCTCTGCTGCTTCTGCACATCCTTGATCATAGACTGGCCTCAGTTTACCAGAAAATCTTTCTGAAAGATGATTTACTGAAATAGAAGCTGCTACTGAGTCTGCAAAGGAGGAATAGGGGAAAAAAACACCTGCTAGTGGTGTTTATGGAATCACACTGCCCTGTTCAGTGATAGTCTGCCCCTTGCAAGCTCTGATTTCACTTTGAAGTATTGTGCCCAGTTCTGGGCTCTCCAGTTCGAGAGATCTACTTAAGAGAATCCAACAGAGGGCTACAAGGATGATGAAGGGACTGGAAAACCTGCCTTATGAGGAAAGGCTGAGAGACCTGGGGCTTTTTAGTTTGGAGAAAAGAAGACTGAGAGGGGATCTAACTAATGTCAATAAATACATAAGGGCTGGGTGTCAAGAAGGCAGGGACAACCTCTTTTCACTCATGCCTTGTGATAGGACAAGGGGCAAAGGATTCAAGCTCAAGTACAGGAAGTTCCACCTAAACATGAGGAAGAACTTCTTTACTGTAAGGGTTATAGAGCACTGAAACAGACTCCCCAGAGAGGTTGTGGAGTCTCCTTCTCTGGAGACTTTCAAGACCTGTCTGGATGCATTTATGAATGATCTGCCCTAGTTTTGTCCTGCTCTGTCAGGGGGGTTGGACTTGATGATCTTCAGAGGTCCCTTCCAACCCCTAACATTTTGTGGTTCTGTGATCCCATCTGTGAGCCTCACTTCTGCAATTGAGTTCCCCCTGGGCTTGCATTTCTTGTGAGTCACAAATAAAATGTGACAAAGTGTCATGACTTGAGGTCAGGACCATAATTCTAGAAATACTAGTTTAGGAAGAAGAAGCACAGCAACAGCAACTCAATAACAGATGATCATTGTCCCAGACTGCATCTGAAAACCACCAGTACTTCTTAAAGCAGGAAGTCAACCTCCACCCATATGATGTATATTAGACCTAAAAATGCATTAGTTACAGCATTCGAGAGGTTAATAAAACAGGCACACAATCATTTCTGTGTGAAATGGAAGTGGAATCTCTTAATGAATTAATTTGTGTACATTTATTGTATGCTAATGAAAGTATCTGGATCTAAACTACTGTAGTTTTACAAGGCTTCAACCAAACAGTTATAAACTCATCATGCAAAAACAGGTACAAGAGATACAGGTACCAGATCACTGTACCATATAGTTGTGAAGAACTCAGAAAGTGTGGAGGAACTGTACCAGTAAACTTCCCTTTGAAGAGGAAGGCTAATCATTTGTAAGTTCATAGCTATTCAAGAAAAAGGTTATTCACTTCATGGGAATATGAAAAATTAAAGTATCAAATGTCTTAAAGAAGCAAATAAATTTAATGTATTCAGAAGTCCGAAATTTAAATTGCAGAACTATTAAAGAACTATTATATTCTTTTTTTTTTTTAATAAAAAGACTTCTACTTGGTCCATCCCCACCCCCCAAAAATTTCAATAAGACTTTATGAAAATGCTTTGATTTTTCATGTCAGTTTTGATGAGAAAAATGTTGAGTTCTCAAAAATTTCAAAAGTGACCATTTTTCCTTCAGATGCCCACCAAACATTACACATGCATTTCAGTAGCCTGATAAAATATTTTTTTGTCAACTGAAATCAGCATTGCTTCTATAAAAAAAAAGTCCCATTCCTTCAGATACAACAAACATACCGATTCAATCTTAATAATTATGGTCAGCCTCAGTCTGCAGGTAAAACCCTTCCGGATCTGATTGAACTATTCTGTCAAAGATATTTTCCTGGGAGAAGATGTCCTTTCCCCAATACTGACCTTTAAGAGAGCTGTACAGGTTTGGTTCCTGGGTGGAGGACTTTAAAATTCTCAGAGGCATTGAAGTTTTCTAAGAGTTGCCTAAGAGATAAAAAAAACTCGTGTGGAAAAGCACAAGGACAAATATACAACTTTGCTGCACAAAAATGCACCTTGGTACCACAACTCTGCTGGAAATTACTGGCATACAGAGTGGTTCTGCAGCCTTCAGTTTCAAACTTCCATAGCTAATTTAGGAAAGTAAACCTTCCCTTTCATCCCATCTATATACAGCAATATTGTCCTTCTTATCAGTATAATCAAAGATAGAGAAAAATGTGTCAGGCTTAGTAATGCTGAGTTTCTAACAAAATGAATAAACAGATGCAATTCATGACCTCTTTGTGGTAAATCAGGTTTTAAAGTTTAGTCTGAGACTTAGTCAAAGTTACAGAAAAATGAAAGGGGAAACTGTATGCCCACATTATTACAAACCAGGTTTCCAGGAGAATTTATGAGCTGCGAGGAATTCATAAGCCTTGGACATCCATGCCTTTTGCTCTTAAAACTGATACTGTGTATGATTTATGATAAATCATACTGTGTATGATTTATGAACAACACTAGTTAAATATTGGAAGCCAAATTGAAGCTGTTACTTAAACCAGCTTTGTGTACATCTATAAAAATGACAGATACAAGGTACAATGTCAAAATGTAAAGGATAAGCCAACCAAAAATATTAACAAGATTTAATGCGTTACCTCCCACTTCTCGAACTACCGTTCAAGAAAGAAAGGCACTGAGTGGATGGGGAATGGTCTCAGGTCTCAAACTTTAACAGTCCCTTTCCTATGATGGTACACAGCTTTTGAAAATATAAGCAGGAAGTGAAAACATGAAAACATCTGCTTGTAAAGGATTAAACTTTAAGAGGGTCCCACATTAGCTATTAATTAGCTATCATTAAGTTACATAAACTCCTACGCTATATGAGGACTCCAGGTTAGATCTCAAAGGCCAAAAAGTGCAAATTCTGCCGTACTTAATGGCTATGAGTAATGATTAAACAGTAAGAATCCCCAGACATAATTTTGAAGATTTTCCATACCTAAAAGACATCCTCCTCTACCTCATAATGCCCAGTGGACCAAAGTGTCACAGTTCTGCATCACTACCTGCATCCGATGCTGAACATACCCCTACCATTCCCAGGGACTACAAGGATTGTTCCAGACTGAAAACTTTTGACTGCTTTCTGTGGCGCTTAAGCCAGAGGAATTATCATCCTGTGAAAACAGAATTTTAGCAATGCCTACGTAACACCTCCTGATGCCTCATCCCTTTTACACAGTGTGAAGAGGCTGTACTAACATGAAGCTCTCACAAGAAATCTTCAAAATTAATTCAAGTAATATTCTGATGTGTTTTCTATCCTGTTATTGGTGGCCTTCCTTCCTTTTTATGCCCTGTATTCATACTCATCACAGGAAGGTATTAATGGGCAGGCAAAACAGATGACATCAGCCTTTTTAGTCAATGGGAATTTACACAGAGAGTGAAACTGGATTTATACAGATGATGTTAAAAATAAAGTCTCCTTGGAGCTCCTTAGGTTTAATGAAACTGGATGAAATCCCTAGGTTTCTTGTATGGGCTTGTACTTCTGCAGGGACCTCAGAAATATCCAGGAAAGATTATGAGCCCAAATATGACCAAAAAAAAAAATTAAAAAATTTAGAAGATATTGAGTATCTACAATTATACAATTCTGCTTACCTTATGAAAAGCCTCATTTTATATTTTCTTGACTTGCACATGCCCTTGACAAATATGTACCTAACTTTAGGTCATGCCATTGATGGCAATATGAGTTGCTGTCTCGAGAGCTGAAAACTCATGAGTTTGCAGTTAGGTGATTTTTTGGATCAAGATCTGTGCTGACTGTGTTGCATGCTTTTGTGGGAATATGGGAAGAGAGCTCAAGAGGATGATCTGAGCTCTCAAATCCATTTCTCTGTGATCTTAGCAAACATAGCATGATGTGTGCCACATTAGACCATAAAGTGTAATTTAGAAGAGTCCACATCTTTGTCATGCCACCTCACCACTACACAGCACATTCAAGAGTCCAGAGTAGCATCTAAACAAGAGCAAACCCAGCCATAACTGCAACATGTCACAGGAACAGGCTATGATGAAAGAAGAGCAGAGATGAAAATTTGGACACCTGTAAGAGCAGGGGAGCTCAAATAATGTTCAGATTGGCCTAGAAAGAGGACTAAATTCCCTACTTCACAGAAAGCAAAAAATTCCCAAAGTTCAACTAAACTGACCCATGGTAGAAATATCCCTTACAACCACTGTTTGTGGTTTAGTCCCAGTGGATTAGCAGAACAACCACTTAAGAGGTTTTAATGCATTTAGAAACATGAGTCCACCTCAAACATAGCTATCTGTGGCATAAGTGTAATGCTTCATAGGAAGGAAAAAAAGCAAGGAAAAAAAAAAGCCTTCAGATAAAACACTTCAAACCCCTAACTGTTGCATATATTCAGTGAAGCTTGGTTTTGTTAGTCTGTTAAAATAGAATTCATTAGACTAAAGGTAGATGTCTATTTGTATGACATTATTTCATGGTCAATGGAAAAAAAGAAAGGACAAATTCAGTTCTTCTTGAAGTACATATCTAAAATGGGCTGGTTTTTTACACCTTAAAAGTGTTCAATTTATTATTGATTGGAAAAGACATCTACGATAACTAGCTCCAAAGTAGATGCTCACAGTATAAATGATGATCGAATTACCTGAATGCCATGCTTAAATTGTAAGATATATTTTATTAATTGGAATTGGAATTGTTGGCTTTTTTTCTTCCAGTAAATTTTTGGGCTTTTTTCTTTCCATTCTGAGTGACAGATAAAACTGATACATTTCCAAGCACATATATATTTTTGTCTTATTCATTCCGCCAAAGTTGAAAAAAAAAAGACTTCTAACTGAAAAGCAATGAAAAACGATAACTGCAAATAGTAGTTCCACCACCTGTGATTTGAGCCCATATTCAGTTGAATTTTATTGAGTGAAGAAGTGATATTACTCATTATAATATATATGATTAACACGTGATTATTTTGAAAGGAAAATATCTTGTAATTCTAGTGTATTTTCTCTAGGCTCATTGTCAAGCAAATTATTAAAGCTGTCATTTGAATTTTCCCACAGACATCACTAAAAGCTCTTTTCAGCACCAAATGCCAGCACATGCCTGAACAAACTGCACTTAAGTGTTCATTCCCACAATCCATCCATCGGTGTTTTGAAATGACTTGTTGCTTGCAGTAATCTATAAGGCAAAATTCTTCCTTAATAAAGCTAACAGTGGCTTATCTGACAGAAAGAGAGTGTGTTGTGTTACTTCATAGTGCAGGCAGGCTGGGCAAAGATGCTTCCTGAGCTGTGCAAGCACAAAATATATACACTGGTTTGGGTAAAAATCTTTCATTCCCAATGTCTCCTTCTCTGGAGACATTTAAAACCTGCCTGGATGCATTCCTATGTGACCTGCTCTAGGTGATCCTCCTCTGGCAGGGGAGTTGAACTAGATGATCTTTCAAGGTCCCTTCCAACTCTTAACATTCTGTGATTCTGTGATTCTGTGATACAAGCAGCAGTCAGTGTTACCATAGTGGGATCTGGGGAGTAAAAGAGATGATTCATCACAGGGCACTGTAGTTTTATGGTCCACTGTGCTTCTCAGGGCCTTCACTTTATGTAATGTGAAGATCTCCAAAGCACAGAATTACCCATACCCAGAGCTGATTCTGACTTCTGAGTGTCTCAGCACCTCCTCACATCTGTACTTGGCTGTTCCTCAGCTTCTTCCACCTAGCAGGTCTTTTCATCATGTTGAGCACAAACACAGCAGGACAGGGCTCCTTGCAAAATGCAGCTGTGCTACCAACTTTGGCAAATGCTGAAATTCTGCTTGAAGCAGAGGTTAGTCAAGGCATCTTCTCTGATCCAAGTGGCCACTACACCAAGCTGGTGAGCTGTACTCTCTCTTCTCTTTCTTCACTTCCTTCATGTAAATCTTGAATATTTTGCTGTACATTAACCTGGCTTAAAGGGAAGGAATAGAGTATGTCTCCCACCACAACCCCTTGTCATCCAGAAACATAATCCAAAATTTTCAGGTGTTCACAGTGTTCACAGTGGAGCCTACACAGATGGGGGGATAGGGGTGTGTGTGTAGTGTTTAAGAGTGAGGGTGAGACCTACCCCTGTGCACCGGGCTTCCTCCTCTCTGACTCTATGAAGTTGCCTGATAGGTAGCTGGCTTTAGAGACAGCCTACCCCTCAACATGCTAGACTGAGGCAGGTCCTCCTCCCCGGTTTTAATTCTCCCATTATGCCATCCTAGGAACTTTAAAAGACTTAAAAATCCAAAGTTCTGCATCTACTCTAAGTATTGTGTTCCTTTCCCACCAGCACATCCATGTTCCTGACATCGTGAATATCACAGTACTCCAGTGACATACTTCTGCTTGCCATTTTTGCCTGCAGTGAGGGGAGACTCAGAACATGTGTCAGATCTGCTTGGTAAAAAGACAAGACTTGAAAATGGAAGCTGCCTGTATTTTAAAATTTCATTATCACTGGTATGTTTTCTGTCTATGTACACAACTAAAATGAAATAATTTGGAGTCAGACGTCTGTGTACCTATAAGGATATTGTCCTTTGTTTCTGTTCCTCACCTAAAAAAAGGGGATTATTGTAGTTTTTCTCCTGATTACCTGGGTGCTGCAAACTTTGTGACAAGGGCCTGCCTTTTTTTTTTTTTCCACTTGATATCTCATACAAAGTCTCTACGAGTCTTCTATTGTGCTTCAATAGACTTGCAGTAGAAATAATAGGTGATACTCCATGTCACTCTGAGGCTTATGAAAGTATTACTCAGAAGCATTGATACTTCCAACTTGTCCACAGACATTTAAACACATGCCTTAAATGAAGATTTCAACACAAAACATTTACAATAAAAACACCCTTCTTGTATTCTTACAAAATTACTTGTTTTCAAGATGCTGTTCTGGGTTTCAGTCCTTTTTCCATGGTATATTTTCTCAACCTTGCATATTGTATTCTGAATCATAAAGCTAAGCTTTTCTAGGACAGCTGAGAGATTTAGTTCTTCTGCATTAGTTGTGTGATGCTTAGCAGTAAATTTCCCTAACCTACTGGATAAATTATGTTCAGCCAAAGTAAAAGTGATTTAGAGCTGTGTTCTTTGTAACACAACAGTGACACCTCCCAGATGCTGCAGCAATAGAAATAAATGGCATTCTTTTACCAAGCTTAGACTGAAGTCTAAGAAAGGACTTTTTTTTTTTTTTTTTTTTTTTTTAACAGGATATTTTATAAATACAGAAACATCTTCTACGTCCTCAAAATGTCTTTGGTTCATCCATCACTGTTTGGCTTTTTCTCTGTCTTTTCTGGCTTGTCTAGGTTAGGTATGAAATGTAATTTGAGAAAAGGCTGGCTGGCACATGCTAAGTCCACACATTTTGGAAGTCTAGTTTTTGCAAAGCAATCTGCCTTTGTTATATGCTAAACTTAAAGCTTAAGGGAACCTAAACTTAGTTTGATTAATTCAATGTCTAAGGCACCCATTCTGCTTGCAACAGGACTTTCACACAGTGAAACAGTATTTACTAGGAGGAGACTTCATTGTTATTAAGAGCATAGGGGACATTCTTTCACCCTAATTCTAGGCATCTAAGCAGGTATTGTAAGTATGAACCTGAAACAATGCCCTGTCTCTCTGCCCCCAGTAAGAAGCAGATAGTGAGACAACATGTTACTGTTATATTCCATATTGAACAGCCTTGGACAATATTAAAATTAGAGCTTCATAAATGAGCAAATGTTTGCTCAAAAATGCTCAGAATGCTGAAAGCAGATTATATTCGCATGGCTGTAGGTCAAAATTGTCTTCTGATGAATATTCATAATTATAATAGCAAACATGGTTAGTGCAGTCCTGAAAGGACATGTTTCAAGATTAAGGTCAGTTTATGTGCTCTAAGAGAATGCTCTAAGAGAGAATTTACTATGTTGATTCATGATGTTGACTCAGGTTTGTTAATACTGAGACTGTGCTTTTGAAACAGATTTCCCAGTTACCTCGTCTAAACATGCTTTGATCTGCATATTGATGTAGTTTTGGAGCACCTAAACCAGAATCCTTTAGGATGAAACTAAACCACAAGCGCCCAGCACACTACTGTATACAAGCTCTCCAGCAGCACCCACACTGTATGCCTGCTGCTACTGGATATGCACTCTATGGGAAAAACCGATCTGAAGTAAAATCCTTGTATCACACACAGTTTGGGCATTGATTCCTTTGTATCTCTGTTTCACTCTGTAGGTTGTGATCCATGCTTCGCCTACTCCATGCACAAAACTACTTGCAAATGTAAATACAAAGAGCACAGGACTGAATCTCAACCACAGTTAACTCCAGGTTCTTTCTTTAATATCAGTGAAGCTGCACTGATTTATATCACTTAAGGATGAGGGTCTAGTGAAATGTTTTTGAGCAAACTTTAAAAGTATGTCAGGAAAAATATGTTACAGGCATTGAGTTGTCTGTTTCTGGGTTTTTTTATTAGGCATTTCTTACCCTTCAGATGGCTGAAGAGTACCTCCAATGAAAGCTGCAAAGCAAGTGCTGATCTTCTGCTCAGAACCTTTCACTGTGCTTCAGTAACTGCAGGGCTTCTTGCTAATCTGAAGCTGTGATCCTTGAAGACTTAAATGCTGAGGGTAATAAAATAAAACAGATTAAAGCTGTGTACAAATAATGAAAACAAAAGATTATCTAAAAACTTTATTAACTAGAGCAAGGCCTTGGCCATACTGAAAAACCTTGGCTTCCTAAATCTGTGAGTTGGGCTTTCTTCCATTTTTTCATGAGACCCACATAATACAGACTCTCAGCTGGCATCTGGGTGCATTGTTTTAATTAAAACACTATTGAAAATGTAGTTTAATGTAACCACCAGATTTCATGAAGAACCACTGCTGGGTTTCTGAGAAGAATGAAATGAAAGGAAATCAAATACATTTCACTTGCTTCTGATATTATTCATTATTGTTACTATTAGTGAGTGGCTTGGGTTTGTGGAATGAATGCAGGAGGATTCATATTCTCCTCATTAGTGATCAATGACTCTGTTATGTAGGAAGCCATTAAAATCCTTACACTGTATAGTTCACATTTACTTCCTAAGCAAGCAGGACTTGGATCCTCCTAAACCCCTGCCATTTTGTTATGGAGATCAAAGTGGGTGATTACAGTGCACCTTCTGGCTTTAAAATATGTTACTTGTTTGTATTACAACACCATCAAGACAAAACCCACTGTGCCAGAGCTGGTAAAAGACACATGATAAGAGACAGTCTTTGCCCCTAGAGGACTCACCATCTAAATAAATATATTCATTTTGTGTTGTAGAAGTCAGCAGAGAATTCTCCTGAGGCTTAGCACAAAATAGTCTAAAATACAATTACTGCAAATTGTTAAATAAAACGTCACAAAACATACCTGATTCATAGCAGCATTTCACATTCATCCAGTAAGGCGTCTTTTTAATTTGTCTCTTCTCGTACACCACTAGCATTTTCCAAGCCATTAAAATACCCCTGACACAGCCTATTAGTGTTGCAGAATGAAATGTGCATTTTCTCTTCAGCATTATTCTTTTACAAATATGGGTTTTCTACTAGCTGTGTGAACTGGATAGATATTAAGTACTAACACATTTTTCCCTATATCTCCTAATTTGGAACCTGAGCTGATTAGGTCCTTGTCAATCAATATGATGGACTTGTATCACTAAAATGTTAGAAAGGGCTTTGAAATGAGTAAATAAGCAAGATATGTAACTCTAAAACTGATGGTGTCCATCAGCTTCTCCAGTAAGACATTTTTTCCATGTAATAGACTCATTTATTGACCTTTCATGCTGTGTGTTCTGTGCTCCCACCAACTAATGCCAGCCAAAATTTTCAAATAGAAGTGCAGACCATCTGAAGAAAAGGCTGTTCCTTTTCACTTATATTTATTCCTCATTTATTTTTGTATTTGTTCAAGGACTCCAGAGAACTGCGAAGACTATATTATGCTCAGTTAATTTACAACCTTCATTTTTATTGGGTTACTGTGAATTCCAGTTTTTAAATCAGCATTGATATGTCACAAAAAGACATGTGTGTATATCTTGCATGCAGGGCTAATTTTGTATGAAAGCAAGTGCGTGGATGAGGTGCTGGAATGCTAATAGCATATTTGTAAGTTACATAGCAGCAGAACTTGCAGACAAAGGGATCCTGGCATGCCATTAAAGACTATTTTGTCACTAAATTAGTGTTGTGAAAATGTTGTTTAATGTGTTGGGTTTGGGTTTGGTTTGGATTTTGTTGGTTTTTGTTGTTGTTGCTTTTTTACTGTTTGGTTTTGTTGTTTTTATGGTTGGTTTGTTGGTTTTTGGGGTTTTTTTGGTTGCTTGTTTTGGTTTGGTTTTGGTTTTTTGTTTGTTTGATTGTTTGTTTTGTCTTAGTTCTCCTCTTTTTTTTTTTTTTTCCCCGAAGTCTTCTAAATTGAAATTCATTATGCTAAACTTTCAAGTTCTAATGAATCCAAGTCACTTTTTACCAGCTTTGTATTTACAAATGTTTCCGAAGTGTGAAGGACTTGGGAGGCCAGGGGAGGTTAAATTCACAATACAAGGTATTTGATGTACTAATTTGACAATCAGTTGTACCTAATTTATGCTCTGATTTTGCCTGGCTTCAATCTCCAGCTGGTTTTGTTTGTTGTTTTTGTTTGTTTGTTTATTTTATCTTTTGTCTTTGGGAAGGTACCATTAATTTCTTTCAATGCCATACATGATGACTAGTCCTTAAGCAACCACAAAATTTTGGTCCAGTTATTTATTTTCTATCTATTATAAAGTCAACCCAGATTCACCTTTTACTGGGTAAAATACTTGTTGTCTGGCAAAGGACAGATTTCACTGACTTACTAGCCTGCAGCCTGGATGAGCACTGAAGGTGGCAAAAGCCAGTCACCTCAGCTGTGCTATGCAGCTCTCTGGGGTCACTGAGAAGTTGTACCCTGAAAGCATGTGGGGAATTATTTGGAAAAGTTGTAAATGAAGACACAAAAGCCAGCAAAATTAAGGAGCAGTGCCCAGTGTGATATCTCTATCCTCTTGAAGCTAACAGGGAATCTCACGTTGGCTTCAAGAGGGTTCTGATGTCTCCCTTGATCACCTGCTTCTCATTCCATTGCATTCCTCACTTTCACTAGACCATTCTGCTTACTCCAAAGGGTCATGAGATGATTTACACCAGCCAAATGCTTGATTTTAATCAGGTCTGGGCAAAGGATTCAGGGTTGGTTGGTTTGTATACCTTGTATCATTTAACTTTAAACTGGTCAAGCACAAAACTAAAAATTAAATAGCTGACATGTAGCCCTTATTCTTCCAAACCATCAGTTTCCCTAACAGTAGCAATGCTGCCTAAAGCCATAGTACAGGGGCAGCCAGATTTCAGCAGCAATGCTGGTTTATGAAAATTCATTCATCTCCCATCAGTCGCACTGCTGATTCCTCTCCCTTACCTCCTCAGTGCTATGGAAGGAGCAGTTTATGAGGCCATACTGCATGTCACAGAAATGGTTAAAAGAAGAACCCTCCCCAAAATAACTCTTCATTTCAGTGACCCTGCAGTCAGTGCAGTGCCACAGGTACTGCTGAGCCAGTGGAAAAAACAAACCATGAAGTGGCAACCAGAACAAGCACCTCAGATAAGGGAAGCAAACCAGTCATCAGCTTCTTCAAATGACTTCTCCTGCCTCATCTGTGTGTCATGGACCAGTCCTTGCAGGAGACTTGAACTGTGCCTAATGAAAAAAAAGAGTATCCATGCATGAAAAATTAATAGCAGGCCCCAGATATTACCAATGAGATAATAAAGGAAGGAAAAAGAATCTCATGACAGCTTCACAGAAAAAAAAATTACCATACATGAACAAGGTCTGACCTCTTCAGACATATCATCTATATTTCATGAGAGTGTGGTGAAAGGAAACAAAACAGTGTTAAATTTCTGTGTAACAATATGTATTTATGGCAGGCAACACAAATAGTAGCTTGGACTCTGAAGCTGTGTAGTTTTTAAAGGAATTCAGAAATTACCTGTGAATTTACATAAAATTGAGACAGAAGATGTAGTGGTTAACGTTACTGAGTAGAGTTTTATTAAATAAAAATTTTTCAGTAATGGCTTAAAAAAAAATATTAATTTCAGTAGCTTTCTGGCAAGGAATGTGCACGATGTACTAAGAAATATTATGAGTATCTCTTAAGTTTAACCAAATTAAAAGTGTCTGGGACTTTTTCCCTCCAGGAAGAAAAGATTGAGCAACATGCTTTCTGGTTTAACAAAATACTGAAGAGAGGTGATAAAAAAAAATGAGGAAAAGTGTTTCCATCAGAAAACAGAATTTCATTGAATTTGTAATATTCTGAGTGAATGTTCTAATGAAATCCTCTGGGGTAAATGTTTCCAAGCAGCTATTCTGATAACATAAAAATACTTTATTTTTACTTCTAACTCCTTTAGTTTAGACTTTTCAGTGATATTAATATATCATCCTCTGTAGAATATACCACAATATATCATGTACTACACAAATTTAAAAGACTGCTTTTTCTTGGAAAATAAATGCTTCAGTAAGCCTTAGTCAGTATTTATTTTTGAACTTCGTACTCTTCTGGAAGTTTCTGATGAGAGGTAAGGTACATATTGAAACATTAAAATTTACTAGAGAATTGTATTTCATGACACCCACCATCCTTGATTCCGCATTGTTTTTCCTTAGTACTCCGAGTGACATATTATCCAGGATGAAGCCTCTTGATTTTAACAGTAAATGACACTTTGAAGAAGATACCTAATCACATTTAAGGGCCTTTCTATCATTAATAAATGGTGGAGTGGGGTGGAGGTGAGAAGAGAGGACAGAATAAGGTTTCGACCAAGTGAGATCTTTATTTGCCTGAGAACATAATTAAACAAACACATTGCTTATGACAGTGGATGGATTAACAGCGTCTCGGCCTGAACATACTGTGTCTGAAGAGATGCTTTACCATAAAAAATTCACCACTCTGCCCTTATAATGTGGTCTGGAAAACCACTCTCAGGGCTAAAGGAGCTGGTCAGTTTTTATCCTACAAAAAAAGTGCCCTCTCTGACAAGGTTACAAGATAGTTTAGTGGAGTGAATATGTGATGGGAGCACTGGGCCATCAAAAAACACTTGAAAGCAGTTGCCTGTTTCGTATAGTTTACTAAAATCTCACTGGCATTCAGCTGCAGGATTTTGTAGTTGCTGCCAGCCAAGTACAGTCAGGGTGGTGACTTCAAGCCCTGCAATGTGCAGTTTTCCAGGAGAGTGCTCTGCCAAAGAGGAGTGGTGCTTTCATCAGTAAAGTGGGATTTTTTCCCTTCTGCGTGTTTTTTCATAGCTTTTGCTTAATTTGCATTTTTTAAAAGCCTATTTCATGAATTTACTACATCTGCAGTGATGAGTGAAAGTGCCTCATTTGTTCCTGAGACTGGATTGTGGGATCACATATAGCAAAAATGCTAATGAAGAACAAATACTCTTTTTTCCTGAGGGCAAATTTAATCATGGAAGTGTAGCACTTCTAAGTGCATTAACACCTGCAGCAAAGAGAAGTCAGAGGTATCCAGTATTGCCTTCTAATCAGTCATGCAGAGATGTTATCTATTACAGGGAAATAATAGATACATTTACCAAAATCAGTGAGCTATATTGTGATTAGAACTGAGTGAAGTATGAGTGTATATATTCATATATGTGTATTTGTGTACATATATATTTGTGTGTATATATATGAATGAAGCATATATGTATAACCATATTACGTATACGCACATATATAATCATATGCTTGCTCTCTTGCATTCTCTCTCAATTATATATATAGACATAGAGTATAAAATAAGACTATACACTATCTTCTTATTCAGGTGTCCCATTGCTAATTTTTCACAATGACTTGACATGTAGTCAGTTCATGCAAAGATCTTCAAAACCTTGAACTGGTTTCTGTCAGAATCAAAATCAACTTTGACTTCTATTATACAACTTCAGCATTTACTGCTGTAGTCCAGACAGAAGTTCTGTAAGCTTCAGTGAAGATGGATTTTTCATGCTTAAAGGGGTCTTGTGGTTATTAAAGAAATTTTCCTTTGACAGGAAAGCAGAAACTGTAAGAACATCTAGATGGAGATGAGGGAGGAGGTAAAAAGGGAAAATGGGAAGTAATGTAATAGAGTTAACGAGGGCTTGTAAAACACTCATCTTTAAAAAGATTATTTTGGTCACAATAGATAATATAAAGAATGGGAAAATACTGAATAGAATAAATGTTGTGTCTAAAGCTGCAGATCCACAAAGGGCATGACCAGAAGAATTTGATTTGAGTCAGGGACAGATATATGTATGCATAAAAATATTTTTAAGAAGTCTTTAGGAATGTAGCTAAATGTGGGCAAAGTATCTCATTCCCACTGATTTTCTCAGTGGAGACAGTGGGCATCTTTGACACCTTAACTTTATGTCCTTTAGAATATTATCTAATTCCCTTTGAAGTCAGTAGGAGAGCAGAGAGAATTAATCACCATCTAGACAAACAGAAATACTGATAAAAAGGTTCAAAGTAAGAGAAGGTAGCTGAAGGAAAAGAAAGGGCAACAATCTTCCTGGCTCCAGAGACAAACTAACTCTCAGTTTGAAGCATGTCAGTGTGGAATCACAGGATGGTTGAGGTTGTCAGGCACCTTTGGAGAACATCTAGTCTACATCCCTGCTCAAAGCAGGATCAGCTAGAGCAGGTTGTCAGGGGCTGTGTCCACCTGAGTTTTGAAGTTTTGAGCATCCCCAAGGATGGAGTTGCCACAATCCAGCCTCTCTGGGCAACTTGGTCCAGTGTTTGATCACCCTCACACTGAGGTTTTGTTTTGTTTTTTTTTTTTTTATCTCTGTTTGGGTGGGATATCTTGTATTTCCTTTTGTGCCCATTGCTTCTTGCTCTCTCACTGGGCACCACTGAGAAGAATTTGACTTCATCTTCTTTGCTCTCTCCCATCAGGTATTTATGCACACTGTCAAGATCCTCCAGGCCGAACAGTCCCGGCTCTCTCAGCTCCTCCTCACATGTCAGATGCTCCAATTCCATAATCATCTTTGTGTAACATTACTTACGATAGACTGGATAGATGTGCTGAATGTTACACATGTCAGTTTTCTCGGATCTACAGATGTAACTCTGTAGTTTAAATCTGTCCATTTGTACTCATGGATCTCAGCTTTTCTCACTGCAGCTCTGGTGTCCACCTGGGTCCATCTTTACTTTGGAACATTGTTCCCCGGAGAATACCCAGTAAAGGGAACACAATACAGAAGAGTATTATGTGCTGGCCTTGCAAATATGATACTTGCCCCACTGTTGTGAGCAAAATTAATAAATGGTGGTTAAAACAGCCACCACTAAGCACCTGAGCTTTTGTCCTCTGGCAATGCTATCCACATTTCTTGAAGATGTCAATTCTTGCAATCTGAAAACGAAACCGTCGTGTTGGTTAGCTACAAAGTACATTGGCAAAGTTTTCTTCACAACTGCAACCAGTTAGGGACAAAAGCTGACTTTAGGAGTTCCCATGTTATTTTAATGAAAGACAGAGAGACACACAGTGGAACATTTTGAACAACCTAGCTATCAGACCGTGCTCAGGTTCAACTTGTCACAAGTTGCACTGACTGGCCACGTGCATGTGCTTAACCAGTCCCCTTGCAAAGTGAAATATGATCAGCCAAACTTGATAGAGTTGGTTTAAGCTGATACATATTCCTTTGCAATTGTGACAGCTCTGGCATATATAGGGTTTATTATACCAATTTATTAAGCTGCCAAACCGTATAGGGTTTATTTCCCTATATGCTGACGTACTAGTACTTTTACTAGCATAGCTTGACTAGGATGGGCATAGGTTCAGTATCATAAATATGCTTACTCCAGTAGTTTATTCCCCTCCCAGTACAGGAATATCTTTTAGTGATAAGTATGCAAACAAGTACATAATCATGTTCACATACCTTAATGCCACTGTAACCCTGCCCAGTCTGGGAAGGGCTGCTGCATTGCTTCAGTTCTATCAGCATAGGTACAATACTGTAATTTTTGCCCTATCTGGTTCTTTCTGTAAGAAAATGATGAGGAAAATGAGAAAATGCCAGCAACCTAAACTACTGTCTAATAGAACAAACTGAGAGCAGTGTGTTCATGATTAATTACTAGCGACTGATAGAAGACAAGTGGATTCAATCTATGCCTTTGACAGATATATTAATTCCTGTGTGTTCTCCACATGTGAGGACATGTGCCTGTTTTCCAAAACTCCAATGCATCCAGCTCATGAATGGCAAACGGTCATAACAAAATTTCTGCAAGAGAGGCCAAACATGCAAATGAAGAATAAATATTTTGCTAGTGTGGTAAATGGCTCATGCACGTGTAGCTGCTGTAACAGTGCAGACATGGGAGACTAGTGTATAATGTGCAGTTGAAGACCATAGACCTTGTCCTCTTAGTGTAGCAGTGGAGTGAGGAGAATGGACAGCATCATTTCTCATCAGCAGTTCTGTGTGGGGACAGGTGTATGGGAAGTCCATAAGAAATTCAATGGTAACTAAATTTGGCTTCTGTTTTGCTGCTCAAAAGATGCATCCTATTGGTGAGGGAATGTGGGGAGAGGGTTTTATCCCAGTCTATGAAATTACAGATCAGTAGTTTAAAGCAAAGAGAATAACGTGTTTTCATTTTCCTTGGCAAAGAAAGTATCAACTTGTCCTTACAAAGGACTGAAATAGGAAAGGGCATAGGAGAAAGAATAATCAGAAAGTAATGAGCTTTTTCAGAATAATTTTTCTTAAATATACATTTCTTGCCTTATTCATATTTGTTTAGTAACATGAATTATGCTAACTGCTTATATCAAATGACTTAATCTGAAAGCACCACCTTTTGCATAATACCCTTAAGCTCTGATGGTATAAAGATTTATGTATGTATTTAACTTAGTGTACCCTGGGCCTTATTCCTAGTTAAACCGAGGCCTTTTTACATCGTTGTAATAAATGTACACGCACTTAATGACTACTTTCAGGCCAATCTTGCTACAAGACCATGTTAGAGAAACCACAGAGAAAATAAGTCATAGATCCTGTGAGTAGGCCCATTGATTTCAATTATGCCACTCACAATGGGTTATGTGTGTCTGCGTGCATGTGCATGTGAGTATTTATATATATGGGTGTCTTTGCAGAATCAGGTTACACTTACATGTCTGTCCTGTCTTACTGATTGAACTTCAGTGAGAACTCTTGGTAATTATACCCTCCAACCCTTCATATAATGCATTGTATAATAAGTTGTTGCTCCCCTTCCTTAATTATTAGGAATTGTTATTGTCTCTGGGTTGCATGGTGACACCATCAGTTTTTATTCTGAAATCTATTATGCATGGTCACTACATGAAGTATGAAGAGCCCTGGTAGTCTACCACTGAGTATGCTTTACCTCTTTCTGTGCTTAGATAGCTACAAATGTTGAAGGAAGTGTCCCCCCATCTGCAACTCTTTGCAAAACACTGAATACACCTTATCATTTGCATTTCCAGTACAATTAATCACATTGTGGGAGAGATTATGTTAAATATAGTCTCAAGACCAAACCATTAACCAAATATCACTCAGACGTGTCAGTGAACAAAGGGCGGAATCCAGAGATGATGTGTTTAATAGACTTTGAGCTTTCAAATCGATAGTTACTCTGATTCTTCCACCCGTCAATATGGGCAAATGCTGTATTTCCAAACAAAGCTTAGATCTGACAGCTCAATATTTTTATGTCATCAGAACTGTCATTATTTTAATTTGAATGTTAATTAATTTATTTGTTAACTACCTCTTGGGTTTGTGCTCCATCTGGCCTGGTCTGATATCTCTGGATAATATTTTTTTGTGATCTGATGATGAACACAAGGTGTATTTATATACTTTGAAATAATACCATTTAATGATGGGAGATATCATTCTTCAGAATTCCTAAGGGTGACTGCCGGGTATTTAATTGTGAATCTATTCATTTCATCATCTAAATCTTCATCTTTGTTATTCTTTGCATATACAGTGAAAATCTGAGTGAAGAAAGTTTCCCAGGTATACTAGCACACATAAATTTTTATAAAGCATCATGGATCAGACTCAAATTATTACATTATACTGTTTCCACAGGTAATTAGAGAGAGCAAAGCATATATGTATTAGTTTAAACAGATAAAATTCAGTACACAGCAGTACAAAGGCAGTGGGCTTTGGGGAGGAACAATCTAAACTGCTCACACATGACTGACTTTTAAATCGATGGTAAGTACGTGGGAGAAGTTCTGGAGTCATTGTGGACACCTCAATAGAAACATCTGCTCAGGCACAGCACTGGCACAACAGCCGAACAAATGATCATTCAAGCCAGCTCCCCACCTTCCTGAAGTTGTGGATTTGAAATGGGATTCAGCTTACTAACCTCAGCAATTTCAAAGTTAGCCAGCTAGTGTAAGATAGATACTGAAGCTCTTTCTGTGGTCAGTGGGGGGAGACTAGCCTCTGGAGGACAATCCAGCTAGCTAAAGTATGTCGGAAGTAAGTGGAATTAAGTGCCTTTTGACATGTCATCTTTTCCACCAGCTGTAGAAAGACAAAGCAATTGCTTTACACTAGAGACATAGCTTTTAAATAGATAAAGCTGAGGAGGATGTTACTGCCTCCATAACTTGCTCCCAGTCTTTACTGTTGCATTTAGTTTGCTGAAAAATTCTGGGGCTTGGCTGAGAGGCTCATGGCTCCAGTATGCCAGCACCACTTTCCTCTTCATGTGATTTGAAGCCCCTTGCTTTTAACATGGTGTGTGAATACAATACACAAACACAAGTGGCACACCTTGTACATTTCTAAACCTAATACAAATAAACCCAGTGCCCTGTGAATATTGAGGAAACTAGAATTTCCATACCAAAGGATCAAGCTATTTGTTATAGTTAAGCTGTAAAAACTGTTACACATTACAGTGGTTAGCATTGTTCTTCCAGCTGCTAATGGCTGGTTTGTCTTCAAAAGGGTCTGCATGCAGCCCATTAGGATTGATGTATATACAACTCATCAAATTCCATTTGGGTATTTTCAGTAAATAGTAAGGCAAATGCAAACAGGAATGTGAATTTCAAGTTATTGTAACTCCCAGTGTCCTCTACAAAGGAACACCAGATTGTTCATTTGCATACATTTTGGTTCCTTTGCAGAAGGCCTTATAAGTACCCACATACTAGCTTTAAAGTTACAGTGTAATGTAAAAAAACAATCAAGCAAACAAACAAAAAACAACCAGACAAACAAACAAACCCTCAAGGAAGAGAGATATATTCTCTGTAGTTATGGGACTGGGGTCAATTTATGATAAATGCCATTTAAATAGGTATGAATCCAATACAAAGAGCAGAAATTTTAATGAAATGTTTACAGTTTCACTCCCATGATGGTGAGATACACACTGATATTGACAATTCTAAACTGGACAGGACAAAGAAATTGAAATGTCTGGTCAGATGAACTCTAATATAAACTGAAAAAAGATACACGACAGCAACACTAGAGAGTTTCACAGATAAAACTTGGCTTATTTTTTTCTGCAGTGGAATTTACTTGCTATCTTTAGAGAGCAACTTAATCATCTCTGAAATACCTCTAAAAAAGGCACATAGCAAAATTAAAATAGAATTAGAATTATGTCTCACAAGGGAACCTGTACTTGAATAATCTAGAAATAAAGTAAACAAGAATATCTAAATAGCTCTGCTGTCAGATTGCTTTTTAGTATTTTCTTGTAGAATGGCAGAACAAACTTGTTTCCTTTCATCTTATACAGAAGATCACAGAAATTCATATTTACTACCTGGTACGTCATTGTCAATTATTCTTTTTAAGTCCAGGATTAGTTTATATGAACAAAATGTCTGACTGCTTGTGCAAATCCTAGATCACTTTTATTCACACCCAAAATCTGATTCATCAAGTGTCACCATTCCTTTGTTATGATTTTTAAGCAAATTCTTCCTTCCTTTACAAGAAAGACTACAAGCTGTACATGAAAAGCAATACTTCTTTAAGCACAGAAGCAGATAAATTTTGGAAAATCCAGGAGAGCTCTATGGCTAGTACATTTGTTTTTTCACTCACGTCTGTAAGCCTGAATGAGGTTTAAAGGAAGAGCTCTCTGACTCATCAGGGGCAGCACAAGGGAATCCCCACTTTTTCCTGCCCAGCATATTTTCAGTGTTTGCCTCAAGGAAGTTGATACTGCTGGTCCTGACTCCAGAGGTGAAGATGTCTTTCATAGCTGTTCTCTTGCATTGCACTGTTTTTACAGTCAGAGGTGATTAAACCTTTGATCTTCTGAAAATGAGTAGTTAATTTTCTGAAACACTCAAAAATAACATGGAAATATTTTAACAGTGCATGTGGTGGCCTTGAAATGTTTATTCTACTCGACAGAAATACAGTTTAATCCAAGGGCTCATCTCCAATGTGCAATATTAATTGTGCTTAATAGACTTTGAGCTTGTAATGTACTCACATTTAGTAATATCAGTTACATCAGTTATATCATATAGTATCATGAGACAAAGGTAATATCACATAGCAGGTGATGACACATTGTACAGGATGAATAACTGTGGCAAAGTGTCAATGATGTAGCCAGAAAGACTAGTTCATGAGCATGTCATCAGTTCAGACTCGGCCACAAGTGATCTGCTTGACAAGTTATTTTCTTCACTTGCACAAGTGTGAATCAAGTTGCTGAAGATCTGTGGACTAACAGGGCAGTATTTGTGATGAATAAATTAGCTGCCCCACTACCCAGTAGTCTGGTTAATGTGCCAATTAAAATAAAAAGAAATATTTTGCATCTGTTGGTGTATGTTGTATGCAAGTTTAATAAAAAAAAAGGAGAGGGCATCATGGCTGTGACTTAGCTATGCTCCAAAAGTATAAATATAATAGCCTGGGAAAATTTTAAGACCGTATCTGTTGAATTTGTTTATTCTCAGCTGTATATCATTCCTATCATAAGCTGAATGTGGGCAAGGAAAGAGTCGGGTGGCATTGTGCAGCTGCTGGTGTCTCTAATCTACACTCTGCTGCAAGCTTTTAAACAATCATCTTAACTTTTATAATTACTTTTGATCTGTGGATTGGGGTCTGCAGAATATTAGGAGCTGTTTCAACAGGCATCCATAAAAGGGGTAAACTAAGCAGTATTATAGCTGGAACATATGACTGAATTAATTTTCTCTCAGAACACCTGGAATCAATATTATCAGCCAGAAACATGTTGCGTCCTGTATTTTTTCCATTATCTCCAAATTGTGCTTTATGAACCCTGGGTGGTATAATGAGGAATATTATGACAGAAAAAAGGATTTACTGGGTTGACATGACACTGTACAGAACAGTGATGCACACGACTCTTTTGTGTGGAGCTGGGAGGTATTTCTTATTTATTAAATTAGTTCGTTTGTTGAATGTATATGCACTGTAGTGATACTGCATTTAACTATAGGCCCTAGTGAATAATATTCCAACAACTGTTTCTAATCAGTGGTAATAAATTGGACCAAAATCTCATGTACTAGAAACAGAAAGAAGATGCCACAGCAAGGCTGGACTCTCCAGCCACATAGAAAGAGAACAGAACAATTTACAAATCATTGGATAAACGCACCAGAACAGTGATAATTTGCTCAGGATGATGCAATGCTGGACACTAATCAAACTGCATTTGTTTGAACTGTGGTTGATACAGCAGGTATCACCTCCCTAGTTTATGGCATTGGCCCAAAATGGTGCTGGTCTTTAGTGCTGTATATATGTCAGGTCAGTAGGACTCATGTTTTTTGAGAACACCTGGTAATTCCAGTACCAGGAGAGGGGTTCAGATGGTTGATTTATTCCATGTGTATTCATTCTAGAAAGAAATCTGTTAATGTATTTAGAAAAAGCCAAAAATATTATATTTAATTTCACATATTTTGCTATCATGAGAGCCAGTTTCCCCCCAGAAATGTAGGGTAAACAGGGAAGTGGGGAATTTCTGTCTCAATTCTTTTTTTAATTCTTCAATTTCAAATCTCTAAATGTGGGAAATTTCCAGGCTTTTAAAATGCAAAGTCTTGCCTTGGTATTTGTTTTCTGGACATCATGTCAGTATAGGAATTCATAGATTAAAAACAAAACAAGAAACCTTATTTGAAATCAATTAACAGCAAGATCTGAAAATATTCAACATCCTCTCAAATTGAATTTCCAAATCTACATTGGACTAATTAGTTCTAGAGAAATACAACTGTGGATTTACCACACTTGTCTGTGTCTGTTCACCCAGTGTTCATTCCCCATTATGCTCTTTGGATTCATTAGTTGTAGAAATGATAAACTAATGCTTTAGAGAAACACAGGATTTGTAATTATGTGAAAGATATTTGATGAGTACACACATTAAAAACAATTTTCAGTGTTTACATTGAGCCCCCCTGCCTTTTAAAGAGCTGTAAGAACATTACTTGTTTGAGATAAAATCTATTTGTTTTCTAAAGCTGCAGGGAGATTGCTGAGTCCATAATGATGGATATATTAAGCCTACCTTTAATTAGGTTTTGAATGTGGAAAAAAGTAAAATTCACAGTAAATCTTCATTAAAATACATTTTCCAGTGCTTTAATATGTCAAACATGCTTACCTGCAAGTTGACCACGAACCATACCAGGGGTGGCATGTACCAGTTCCTGAGCTGCATTTTAAATGTACTCCAGTGGATTTACTTCTAAATAGAGTGAAGTTACTCTATCGTGTCTGAATTCCTTCTAAGGCTGTCCTAGTAAGGTTTCCTGGGAGAGACGTCCATCCTGACATATTTGCACTCTACAGCCTTGAGCCATCTGCGGGCCATCGCATGGGAGGACCACATAAGTGCTCTCTGTGCTGCAAGCCCACTATCATCTCTCAGGGATGCAATCTCACAGAGGGTATCAGCTCCAGTCACATGCTTGCCAGTCCTCAGAACCCTGAGAAGAAGACTAGAGACTCCTGCTTGTCCATATCAGCACTGTTGTATCTTGATGGTACCCTAGGTTTGCCTGTTGGCCTCCACATCAACAGTGGGCTGCTATATTCCAGGTACAAGGTTCAAGAATCTGTTCATATGGCTTTGTTCCAGAAGTTGGAATGGGGTAGTAACAGTAGCAGCAGTACCCCCTTTTCTAGGCCAGTCTGTTTCAGAAATGCGTCAACCTTTGGGTATTTGGTATGACAGACCTGTATAGGAATAGATGAGCAGTTTAGTACTGTCAAATACCTTTTGCTGTTACTGAAATTTTCAAAACACTCCCCAACTGTCCATGACATCCCAGTTACCCTCACTGAGATCTGGAAAAGTGTCTAACTGTGCTGATTATTAATGGAGTTTTTCACAATTCCTCTGATTGTTGCAGCTGTAAAGGTGCTGCTCCACCTCAAGCTCATGAACTGCAGCTGCAGTGAGTACATGCGTAACACTCACAACTTACAGCAATTTACCCAGTTCTGCTGTGGCAACCAGAGAATCCATTCACCACTTTCTCCTTCCACTGGTGATATATGCTGACATCCATGGCATCATCAGCAATGGAATTAGCCTCTGTTGCCACAGGAACTTGTGAAGATGGCCTGACAAACACAGAGCCTAAGATCAGTTCAGCTGTACCTGTATGTCCTGACAGCTGTCTGGGAGGGGTACTGCCCATCAGAGCAGGTTGTTGGAGAACCAAATCTGATGACCTTCACAGTCAGAAGAGAAAAAGTCTGCCTGAAGGAACCCATGCATCCTTGCTTGCACACCTCAAGCAGAATCCTTGTGATTGTTTTTGTCAAAGCCATTTACCACCCACCAGAGACATGTGCTCAGTGGTGGCTTCCCAGCCTTAGCTCAAGTTCTTTGTGATAGAAACATTTTCTCAACATGCCCCAGCAGCCAGCTGTGGTTCAGATATGCAAACCGATCTGCTTGTGACTTTTCAAGTTTCCTTCTCCTA
Source organism: Actenoides lindsayi (assembly GCA_025331215.1). Taxonomy (NCBI): domain Eukaryota; kingdom Metazoa; phylum Chordata; class Aves; order Coraciiformes; family Alcedinidae; genus Actenoides; species Actenoides lindsayi. The sequence continues at coordinate 132,359 of WTSP01006045.1, forward strand.
TACATCTGAACCTGAGTCTGACCATCCTGCCAGTCACAGCCATGTATTGTGCCAGCAAAATTCTGAGTTTAAGTTTGTTTCCCACAAATATTTACAAGGGTCTTAAATGTTTCTGAGCCCCAAGTAACTTCCCTATGGAGAGCTAACACAATAGAGAAATTACCCATTAAACAAAATATAATTACCTTCTCTTGCAGTTCCCAGAACACAGATTTTCTGGGGAACCAGCCAAAGGACAGAAGAGGAGAGTGGGCAACGTGCTGTAATCGCTCAAGCCCAGAGCGTGGGGCAGTCCCTAGTCAGATTCCCAGAGCACTGTAAAACCATTCTGTATATCCTCTCTCCCTTGCTGAGGAGATGCAGCACTGAACATGGCTCCAGATATTGTTTCAATTCTTTCAAAGCAGTGCAACTGGTGACTGTGTATTCTGCAGCCTTCATTCCCTGTCAAGTATGCAAATGGAAGTTTAGAGGAGGCTTTTATCAGAAGCAGGCTCATCCTTCAATTCCCATTTGGTTTCTGAATAGTGTAATGAAGAAAAATTCAGCAAAATACCATAGGGTAATATTGGAAATTAAAACTGTGACAAAATATCATGAGTGAGTCACAGACTGTGGGAGGATGGTTGTTGTGGCTTTTTTTCTGGGTTGTTATGTACAGGCTGTGAATACTGCAGAATAACAATGCAGAAGACCAGTGAAATAAACTGGGTATTGCAGGCTTTGTGATTCACCACTAAAGAGCTCTTTCAAAAATCATCTTCTTGTTAAAACCAATGTTGCCACACTGGTGCAGAAATGATACACTGTAGAAATAAATCAGGCCCTAGGAAACCAGGTCAAAATTCTAGATTGCAGAAACAAAAGAAGAGATCACTATGAGAGGCTAACATGCTCAAAGAAAAAAAAAATCCTTTATGGATTCTTGACCTACATACAAATAAAATGCTACTTTTCAACTGCTCTTAAATCTGTTTTTTCAGCTTCATTCTAGAAAGGGTAATGCAGTTCATAAGATGCTTGACTGCTGGAGCACATCTGCTGCATTAGTTTTAAAAGGTTGTGATTGCAGAATTCTAAACACTTGACAGAAATTCCTGTCTTAAACAGTAAAAACAGTCCTAATCTAGAAAACAACTATATTTGTTTCAGTCCTGGAGGAACTGCTAAACACGGAGAAATTATTTGTAATTAAGATCAAGTAGCTGTCTTGCCACTTTAATTACAGGAGATTTTTTGCTTTTCCTTTACTGATCAATTATGCATTGTTCCTTTTTTTCCCTGCTGTTGTCTTTAATGGGACTTTCTCATTGTATCCAGTTTGTTTTCTTTGAATGCTGTATGTTCATTCCTTTCTTTTTCTACTTATTTAATGTCTATTACTCCAGGATTCTGGAAATGAATTCTGGCACATACTTACCTGTATATTCCAAAAATCCAACTAGAAGAAATTACTGTTTCATGTTTTAGGCTAAATCTAAATGAGTTATTTTCTCTGATGTTAAATTTTCTGACTCATTCCCTCTTCCTTTGTACTTACTTAGCATGACTCTTCAAAGTAATTTTCAATTTATCACCACTCCTGGATATTCCATATTTAATATTAAAACATCCATGTTTTGCTGGACAGGAAATGACTTATTCAGAATCACATAGAAATGTAATTATTCAGCTGTGAATAAAATACAACAATCCAAGTCTGCTAACTGTTATAACTGTACTGTGAACCTTGTGACAATAAGTACATCTTTAAAAGTCTCTGATCTTCAAGTCTGGTAAATGTGTGACAGATCCAGAGAGTCTCAGTCTTCACTCAGTGTGAACCCACCTCATGAAACACAAGTGAAAGAGCCAGACACCCAAATGTACTTTCTGTTGAATTTATCAATGCTGTTTGAAAACATGTTTATTATTTTGGAGGACCTGACATACAGAGTTTAGGCACCAGATCTGTAATGATTCTGGTGGTGCTCATTTCAGATCCTTCTACTCTCTAAGCCTTCAGTGTGTGGTTTTACCAAATCTTCTACTCCTTATTAGGGTCTGCCTCTGTTACAGGAACTGTGGGAAAAATTAAGACAAATTGTCACTCTTAAATGTTTTCTGTTTGAACTTAGGGATGGCATGTTATTGCAGATTTCTTCATAGGAGGCGTTTATAATGCTTGATGATGATTTATGAAGCCACAAAACCATTCAGCACAAAATTGTTCAAACACCATAGCAATAACTAATATAATTAGCACATTTGAGGACAGTGAAAACTGCAAAATAAGGAGGCATCAGTCACTAAAGCAACAGATTGATTTTTCAGTGGGCATTCCAGTGCTTTTATCAATACCATGCGTTACTGCTTTCAGACTATGTCATTCTCCAATCTGTTCTTTGCTGGCTAAATGTCAATAGAAAGTATAATATCTGAAGTTTTTAGTGCTTTTAATCAACTATAAATAACATTCTACTATTACCGGATACGATTTGATGGTCAAAGGATAACAGTCAAGCATGGAGAAATGGAAAAGGTCAGTGATAGAATGACACAGATTATATTAAGCAATTAATTTATGTCTTTCTGTGCTTTTTTTTCCTCTTCTTTTTGGAAGCATCTTCCTTTCACATACTGCCCTCTTTCCCTCTCAGAAGGGACAGGGATAGACAAATTACATACTTATAGATTGTTTGTTCAACTTGCTGAGACCTGTAAAATGTTTCTTTTAACTCTGATCCACCAAGAGATAAATAGATTTTGCTTTGAATAATTGAGTAAAGTCCCTTAGTGTCAGGATAGGTGTAAGTTTAACCAAACCTAAACAGAAACCAAGACATATAAAATAATAAAATTCTGCAATACATGAAGCAATTCAAACATCCATCCATGTTAAAGTTCAGGTTGGCGGGTGTTTTTCTGTGTTAAGACTAGAAACGTTATCAAGGAGAAAAGATGGACTCAAGGTCCTCTGTAGCATATAAATTTTTTTGTACTTTGCTTTGCTTAAATGTGACATCAGTCAAAACACAAAGAGAGTCCTCCACTGGTATAAATACCCACGGTTCCTTTAATGCCTGTGGACTGCTGAAAAATTAACCCAGGTGAGGAGCACATAGCTTGTCAGCCAGAACGCTGCTCCATCTGGATGTAAAAAAAGCCAACCCAAAATTGGGATAGTACACACTGGGATTTTTCATCAAGTGAAATCCACAATTTAGGACAAACATAAGATTAGCAGAGCAGTCTGTTAAAAGTCTTTAAATCAAACTGAAATAAATGAAAGCCTGTCTTCACAACATAGCACTATTAATCTTCACTGCAGATGATTTTCATGTTATAAAAAAGGCATGAAGAGATATCTTTATACACCATGATGTAGGCTTTAAAATAGGTAATATGGTTGTATAAATTATTTGTAAGTCTATGAATTGTAGAAGCATTTAAGCCCTTTCCATAGAAATAATAATTTTTTTAAAAAATAAAGCAAAACATAGAGGCTTAATGAATGAAGACCTAGATGATAAATCTTACTTAACACAGGCCAGCCATATTCAAAACACATTATTTACTGACTGGCTGAGCCAAAGCATTATTTTGAAAAGAATATCTTGCCTTTTTAGTAGAGTTAAATAAGTAGTGGAAATAATATTTAGAACAACCTTTTGCACAACAGAGCAAGAAGATGACTTTTGCTTGATAACTGTTTAACTAAGCCCAGCTGCTTCCTTCACTTGGGAGCCAGGTTGTGGGAGGGTAGCAGTAGCTTCTCTTTGAAGTAAGGCCAACAGGCCTCATCAGGGACATCTGTGGTACTCAACAAACCCTGAGAATGCTTTGGGCTGACTTATTATAGAGGACCTGAGTTAGTTTCCATATTGATAATTAATCCACAAAGGCAAGTGCTCTTGTTTGCAATGACCCGTTTTGCTCCATTTGTACCTTTCCTACCATTTTTTGTCATAGAGGTGCAAAGTGCTCTGGTGCTTGGATCGCCTTTCTGTTATTTATATACAGGATAGCTTCACCAGTGAAATCCTGGCCTCAGGTGAGGTTCTCTGTGGCTGTGTTGTGCTTGTGAATCTGTCATTGCTGTTTGTTCTGCTGGGACCAAAATAGTAAATCTTTTAGAGAAGATAGACACTGTAACAGGCTCGGTGGCTGAATGTTAGTCAGGATACCAAAGGATGAAAATGGTGTAAGGGAAAGCTGAAGGCAATGCCCAGGTGGGTATGAAAGAGAGAGAACTTAATCTAACCTGTGAGTGGAGGACACGTAGATGATGAAGGACTACAATACTTTAGTGACTTGCTTCAAGGTGACAAGATAATATTATTGTAGGAAAATATGAGTGAGTTTTGACTATAAGAAAGGGGTTTGGCTCTTGAACTGCACCTCTCTGGCATTTGTGTGGGGTCCATGTCCCATGGCTATGCTGTCCTTGCATAGGTCTGGTGGTAGCCTGCATCCCAGCTGTGAGTGGAAGTGAGCTAACACAAGCAGAATATCTTAGTGAAAGGAGTCAATTGTTTGAAGAGAGGCTCTAGGTGTCCACCTGGAGAAGGTGTGCTGGTGACTCCAAGTGGAGCTGTTTCATGAAACCTGAATACACTCAAGAGAAAGGAATGGTTTCAGACATGCTTTTCAGGTAAGTGCCTGAACAGTTATTCTTATTTCCTAGCTCTAAATAGTTCAATATGTGGGTTTGATTGGATTACCATTTTGAGTCACCTAATTCTCCGTTTATAATGCTTGCAGACATCTAATTCTGTATTCTCAGCTAGGAGCTGGTTGTTAAATGCAAGGTAAAGAAGCGCTTAACTCAGAGACATGTCTGTCCCTTACTAGATGTGGCCAATGGGAAGAGCAGTCCTAGCCTTCAATCCCTGTGGGGCAGACCAATAGTTCAGCCATGCAATTCATTTCACAACCATGTAAAGATCACCCCTGTGGGGCTTATTGTAGACTAAAAGCAGAGATTAACTTTCAACTAGTTTGGCTAAATTTGAGCATTTAATCTGTTAGTAGGTTTTTTATTGGGTTTGGATTTTATATCAGTCACACATATCTATGCTTAACTTTGTTATAAAAGCTTAAAAAAAAGCAACCTCACATAATCACATACCATGATCTGTATGTTTAATGTAAAAAATGCAAACCTGAAGGTTGAAGACATTTAAAATACTGTGACTAATCTGTTTTACCAAGGAATCCTCTGCATTTAGGGCATTTCTGCTAGGGATTCTACTGAGAACTTTCGAAGATTTGGTCCCAGTCTAGTGAACTCTGGACCAGTGAGATTGAACCTTTGCTTTGTTTATGTTGACTCTGATACGGCAAAGGTGTTTTCCACCTTTGTTAGTTCCTCCACACAGAGAGAAATGAACCTCCGCGCCTATTTGCATTCACTAGCAATAAAGCCTTATTTTAATGAGAAAATGAATATTTGGACTTTACACTTTAGCCAGCAATGTTTCATTTCTGGCAGCTGTGTTTTTTATTTGCTCTTACTTTGACTGAAACAGCTTCAGTGACAGCAGCCAGCACCCTCCCCTTCTGTTCAGCTTTTCCATAGAAGGCAAAACAAAATAGATGTCTCTAAAGATAGGCCAGTACTATTTTGAATCACTTCTTTTTCATGGAATGATGCCAATAAACAAAAGAAAAAAAAGTCATTCCTACCTTTATCTTTTATAAGCCGAAGTACTCTTTCAGGAATATCAACTATTTCTTCAGGAATATAAACTGTTTCTTCCTACCTATTTCTTCAAGTTCACATTCTTCCTCTTTCCTTCTTAGCTTCTTTTATCACACAATAAAAAATGTTATCTCTGTGTTAGATTAGGGGTTTTTTTAAAACATAAGAGGGTTTTTTTAAAAAACATTTAACTGTTCTACAAGGTTTTAAAGCTAATGGTCCATCTCACAGGTAGTAAAACAACAGTGATTCATATCTTCCTTTGTAAGCAACATCACCCAAAGGGCATTATGCAACTCTGGTTTTGATGGAGTTTTTCTTTTTTTGCCTCAGGCATAATGACTCCAGAGAGACTGAACATAACAATGATCAATTGGGCTGCTTTCTTTTCCATTCCAGTTTTACACAACAAAGGAATATGTTGATTTTATTTGTCATTTATTTATATGTTAAACAAGCCTAATTTGGAAAATATTGGCCTGAACAGTTGGCACTTCTGCTATTGGTGCCTTAACATAAATGTCTTGCTTTCCCTGTCTGAGATTATGAGGCAAGGTCGTCTGTGGTGTATCTGCCCTGAAATAAGCAACAACATTGAGAACTGTAGCCTTTTCTAGTTAAAGTTAGTGAGAATTTTGTTGCTGGGAGCTGGTTATAATGGGATACCACTCAGGAGTTAATGTGGTGTTTGTTGACTTTGAGCCAAATCTAAAATATGCTGCACCAGACCAAAACTGCAGTCTTGAAAAGCCCCACGTACTTGCATCTGCTTTTGGGTTTGCCTGAAATGCTGAGACCTTATTCCAGGTGGATTCAGCTGAATCTCTCAGCACCCAGAAACAACCAGAGTGTGGCTAGATCTGTCTAATTAAGTTAGGGTATGGGACCTGGGAACTTCATGTCCAGCTCCTCCATCCCATAGATGCTGTTGGGGTGAACTGACCATCTCTGGGCAGGATTCCTTGCTGAAATGAAGCTATGGTTCCTCTTGCTTTGAAGACATAGCCAAATAAGAGGGTGGTGATGGTTGTTTTCTGTCTAGTGGTGTTATTGTTAAATTATCTTTCCAGCAAATGGATGTCCCAGGTTTACGCACTTTTGTCTGAGCAGGACATTTAAGTCTCTTAGCCAAATATTTCACGTGAGTGCCCAAATCAGTGAGGTGGAAAACAAATGAAGAAGGCAGTTAGAGCATTATATGTGAAAGGGGAACTTCTGCCTCTGATACCTTCTCCCAGGACTGTAACATAAATAACACGGTGTTTGAATAACATGAATGCTATTCCTCTGCCACTGTTTGAAAACAGAATGAGTGAACCTGGCTCAGTAACTCAAAAGAGAGTCAGCAGGTACCTGGTTTTGGCAGATTTTACCAGGCTGTGTCTCTAAATGGACTGCAGCCTGTGAACCAGGAACAATTCCCCCCTGTAACACAGGGCATAAGCCTCAGTAGTGGTTCCTGTTGGGTAGCTCAAGACATCTTCCTGCTCTGGGACTCAAAAGGCCTCCTCTCCATCCCATTTCCATAGGGCCACTGAGCACATTGGGAACCCCGGGCACGATTCTTTGCTCTCCACTGATGCCAAAACAGTAAAAGCTAGGTGTCACAGTGACCAACAGTGTAATAGCAGGGCAGAAAGGTGTCTGTAGCTACCTCACCTAATAGTGCCACATACTCACATGTAGCTGCAGAGTCCCCCTCCCCATCACAGCAGCCACATCCTGTCCTGCGAGATCCTAAAAGCCAAACATTGTAACTGATTCTGGCCCTTTGTCCTCTTGCCCAATATATACATGGATTTGAGAAACCTTTTGTTTTGTTAAAACTCTGCACATTAGTAGCACAGATCTCATTACCACATATTGGTCGCAATATCCTCTTTATAGCTACAAATATCTCTGGCTTAAGTAGATTCTAATTACCTTTTTTCTCTATGGTAAATATGTGAAAGCAGTAACACGTACATTATTAGCATGCAATTGGAGAAATTTGAAACCAATGTGCTGCTGATTTTTTCCCTCACTCCTTATGAAGGATCTTCAAGTTCATAGCAGTCACAAGGTGTGTATTATTTATCCAAAGAGGGGACAGTTATGAGTATTTTGGCAATTATTAAAAAAAAAGACCAACAAGCTACTGTTCATTAGCTGAGAAATGAAGCTTTATCTTTCAAGACTGGTACAGTTCATTTAAGATACTGCTGACCCAGATTTGTATTTCTGTACTGAATTGCTTCAAGTGAGTAATGCACAGTCTATTTATAGGATCATTATTAAATTGACATTTGCATGACTTAAATCCCTTTGCAATGGATTCACAAGGGAAATTCAGGCATTGTTGATGCCCAGTAGGTAACAAGCTTGGGTTAATGTTCACAGGAGTGGTAGTCTGGAGTAGTTTTCCAAAAGGGGTAACTGATTTTGAGATTCAGATAGAGTTTGCTGTAAATGGAAACTCATCTGACCTATTTTTGACTTCTACATTTGGGTGAGATGAAATATACCCCTAAGTGCCTCTTTTCCACAGTTCGTTTTCCATGTCTGGCTTATCAAGGGCTGTATGTTTTCTACATCTGTAGTTCAGACCCCATCTCCTGGTCTGAATAGGACCACTAAGTATTGTGGTACCGTTGCAGTGCAATGTCTCTGCAGTTGAGGCTGGCAGTAGACAGTTGTGCCAGGGCATGTTCCAGTGATATTTTAGTACATGCAGTTTTCTACCTTCTTTTAAATAATGTAATTGCTACAGCAGCCAGCACTTCAAACATCAAGACAATCGTTCTAAAAGGCTCTGAAGCCTACCTCCCTTGGAAATGAAGGGAGCTAGGTGATTAATTTCTCTGAAAAATTCAGCAAGTAAAAGATATTTTTAAAAATCTAGCTAAGAGTATTATTCTCAGATGCAAGATACCCATCTTGAAAGTTAGCCAACTTTGGCTTCAAAGACAGAACCAAACAAAATCAAGGAGACAGCTGACATACATAGATTTGTCAAACTAATTTCATGGGGCAGTAGCCATAAGAAATAGAGTTAGGATGGAGTGTACTTCTCCTGGACTGGTTTTGCTTCCATTCTTCCTTCCACTCTACTTTTGCTTCTCAGATGGAATTTTTTTTTTGAGTCAGGGGCTGCCCATGTAGTGTGGCACTTGGTGTCATGGGGCTCCAATCTTGATTAAAGTCTTTCCTACTGAATCATCACTAATGCAAGGTCATACATAAAATACTAATATCTGAACAATATTTTTGCTATTCTAGCTTTGCCTGTCATTTCAAAACCACTTTCACTTTTTGTCCTGCTACTTAATGTCATCCTTAGGTTTCAGTGTATTTTTCCTGCAGCTATGCAGTAATTTCAATACATCAACATATTTTTGATATGAAACAGCACAAGAAGCAGATTCAGAATATGTGCCTTAGAAGAAAGTACTGTAGAGCTCAATATCATTTTGGAACCTTTTTCAAGGGTATATTTAAATCCTTGAGGGAATAAATTAAAACAAATGTCCCCTAAATAATGGGACCCTAACTCTATCAAGAAGAATAGGGTCAGCATTAAGTATCTTGTTCTCCAGTAGAAATTTGATTGCGCTAACTTATACAGTGGAGTAAACAAAAATATTTTAATTTTTATTATTATTCTTGTTATTATTCATGAAAGTATTAGAGTTGTCACTTCAAAGTAAAAATGCTGCTAAATGCACTGAGAATGGTCAGAAAAGTTGTTAAAATAACAGATATATACACTTAGAGGCAACCACTTTTTTTCCAAAATTAAATCCTTAGACACTTTTATAAGGATGAACAAAAATAGTAATAATTATAGTATTACTAATAGTTTTATTATAATAGCTACATTTTTCAATCAATGAAATCCATTTCACCAACCCTGAAGAGTTTGTGAAAACATATACATGCAAGGATCTGGTTTTTGAGAGTTAGGAAAATTTGAATTGAAACACCTAATGAAACAAATGTCAGCATGGATAGGAAAAACCCAAACCCTAATCTGCTACAGTTCATCTTCTTCAACATTAAATAAGTATTCAGAGATGTCAGATATTTGTTCCAGCATTATTTTCTCTGACTGGCGAAGCTTTGGTTAGCATGCTGAGACGTAACTGACTTGGAAGAGGACCTTTATCCCTGACCTGTAAAATCTTCCAAGGCCTAAGATGGGATATCTTTGACCTAATTTAAAGATAGATGGATATATAATGCAATTTAGATTAAGCAGAAATCCAAGGGATAAAAGTAGGGGAAAATAGATGCAGTTCTTCACAGGAATAAATGCAATATCTCATATACAAAGATGTTCTTGTGCATTCTGAAACTTCAGTTACGGGAATTCTGGTATGAAATATCTTTGTATTGCTGGAAATCCTACTCTTCTGTCCAACAGCAGTCTCAGAAGAGGGTGAAGGAACAATCCCAGAGTCTTGTCGTTACCCCTGGGTACAGTAACATTACTGCATAACACGCATTCTAAAAATGCAGAGAAAGGGACTGAGCCAATACACCAAAGTCATGTCCATGGGCAGGATTAGAACAACTGTCAGAGGTCAGCTCTCCAGCCCACTCAATTGGGAGCATCTGAAATCTATTCTGACACTGGATGTTGTTTCAGGAAACAATAGCAAAAGGCCAGAGTAGGGACTGGTTGAGGCTGTGGCTATTCCAGAAAGGTCTGCCGGCTAAAGCTGGAGCTGCCTGGCAGAGGCCAGATGTGCAGCTGGCATGAGCACCCAATTCAGCCTTCATTGCTGGATCAATGCTAATTCTAGGCTTTCAGTTTGGGGATTTTCCTTCTTGAAAAAATTACAATCACAATAAAGATAAGAAGGAGTGTTTGCGTGCCTTTGTGTGTGTGTGAGAGCATGCAACTACCAAGACTGTTAGAAAGATTAGATACAGAATAAGTAAATGTTGCCTTTTTAAAAATTTCATACTTAATTTAAAGCTATAAATTTCCATTTAAAACATTTTGTTCACTATGTGAACCATAAACAATTTATATGATAATGGGTTCTCTGAAACCAAAAGGCCGTTTCTATGAGGAGATTGGCATGGTGATTGTGTGACACGTATATACCAAGTGGTTAATAAAATAAATGCTGTTGATTATCAAAATACCATGCAGAGTTATCTTCTGTAAAAGGCAATCCTATTTTTTTCTTGTTTTGTGTGATGACTTAATACCAAAATGTTATTAGATACATCATAAAACACCCACAGGTACATATGAGTCTATGAGTAAAGAGTATGTTAAATGCATTGTAGTGTATTTATGAAAAGGGATGTTTTTACAGTAGTTGATACTAAAAAGATGTTTCCTAAAATACTGTGTCAAAAATGAAAAAAATGAGGACACACATTATAGTTGTAGCTGAATAATTACATTTGTGGCATAAAGTTACAAAAGCCAGAAAAGTCACATATAGGACACAGTTTTCATTGTAGAATTTTCTGACTTGTTTTTGATCTCATCCTTAATGCTATCTAAATGCTGTTTCAGCCTGTGAATTGAATTTTCTTTTAATTTGAGCGTATCATATATTCATTTGTCAACACTCTATCTTCATCCATCGATGCATTATGCCATGCAGCTTCATCTCCTGAAAGATAACCTTGGATTATGTCATGGCTCAATTCTGTATTGCCCTACAGAGATAATGAATTCGCACATGTAAGAGGATCATTTACCAATGGGGGTGAGATGCTGTTTTGAGCATATCATTTCCATCTGCCACAGGATGATTCCATTTGCAAAAATTGATCTCCTGGAGGAGGATTTCTTAGCTACAGTAAGCATGCTGTAGGCACAGTGTAGCAGAGTGTGTCGTCTGACAGGAGAGGAAGAAGGGCTCACATTGCTGCAGCTGCCACCAGAAAGTAAGTCAAGGCTGTGGGGATGGGTTTGCATGTCTTTACACCAAGGCTGAAAGCAGCAAGGATGGAGAAAACAAGCCTTTCCTCCTCATAGCAAGGGGTTGCAAGCTCAGCAGGATGGAGAGGAGGAACGCACCCACATGTCAAGGTGGTATGGTGCAAGCACTGGGCTGAAAAGGTTCAGCCCCAACTGTGACAAACCATTACATGCTGAAACAGGAACTGCTGTGAGATGACTTCTTTTAAACAGCTTTAGGATTCAGCTTCACAGCTCCCAGAAAAGAATTGAGCCCATATTTAATTAGTGTGAATAAAATTATATATTTCATTAGCTGTAAAAAATAATAATCACACGTATCACAATGAAAAATTATGCACTTCAAGCAGCTTAACTTGTGGGGAGATTGGCAAGAGGGAGTGCAGACGGATGCTTAAGAAAATACTCTGAGGGGGCTCCCAGGGTGGGCCCGGAACAAACACATACCAGTTTGATCACTGCAAGACTTAGATTGCCACAGGCATCAATAAACAAGGTAAAGTACATCAGTACATTAATTATCATATGTCAAGCAAGACCAAATTATTCACAAGGCAAGAAGAACCACAGGAACAGCTAAGTGACTTAGGGGCCCTGAGTATTTGCATCCCCTGCCAAAATTTTCCAGAATTACATCCCCTCCTGTTCCAGTGTTGTCCCCCACTTAGTCATGAGAGGTAAGACAGTGATGAGTTTGCAAGAGCAGGACAGTATGTCTTCGAGTAGCCTCGGAGCTGTTGAGTGGAGTCGCCCAGCTTCCAGAGCAGCTGTGTACGTGTGTAGCATAAAAGTCACAGGTTAAGTACAGTTTCAAGGAACTCACTGGGTGCTGCCATTTCTATCCTCAGTGCTGTGGAAAGAACAGAGACTCATTCAGCGTATTTCAAATCATAGATTTTATTTGCTGTAGAACTGGACCTCCAGAGTTCTACAGTCTGTTCCCTCAGGGCAACCAGCATCGTACTTGGCAGCTCCTCTGGCTCATCTGCTTATACTGATGGTAACAGGAGATTCCGGTGCAGTGCTGGTCCTGGTGACATATATGTGTTCATGCAATGTTAGGAGGACAAGGCCGTTCTGTTTAATGCAAGTTGCTGATTACAGGAAGACGTTTTGTTCAGTGTGTTTTCATGTTCATTTTCAGAGAAACATGTATGGTTTCCTTCCACTTTCGCTGCCTTATTTTGGTGTGTTGCATGTCACTGTTCAGTGTGCATTGTGTCATAGAGTGATCATTATTAGCTGTCATAAAGGATAAGCTAATATGACAACTTGTGTGCTAATGCAACTTGACAAGATGAAATTTGCAAAAAATAAACATGATTCCTGCCAATACCCACTGGTCATAATGACTTCAGTTGTACCTCCCTTAATTAATCACTAAGTAATGATAGTTTCTGGATTATCTGCCAGAAACAGGGGACAGTGTGGGCATTGTGTATCTCTGTAACATATTTCAGGCTAGTAAACAGACTTACAGAGATATTACCTGTATACCATGTAGTTCTTAAAAGGCAATTCTGATCATTTTTTCTGATTCTGGGAGGTAGGCAAAAATATGAATTCAGTGGAACTGCTTTTTCGCTTCGAAACACATGAATCAATCTGAATTCTTTGAAATTGCATTATTCTAGAAAGTGTTTGTTTGTAAATCTTGTGTATATATTTTTCTAAAGATCTATATTTTGTGAAAGGCAGTTTAAATTTGCACCTGAGACCATTATAGTTCCTATGAAAAGAAAATGGATAACAAATTGAATGGATGGACTCTCATTAAGCATAAAATTACTCAACAAGAACCATTCTGAATCAATTAATCATAATATAACAGGACTCTAATTTTCTGGCATTCTCAAAATCAAAAGTAAGGATTTGCATCATTTTTCATCATAACAAATGTGATTACTTCTGTTTACAGCTGATGAAATACATAATTTTAGTCACAGTAATTAAATACTGGCTTTTTTTTCTGGGAGCCATTAAATTGAATCCTAATGTTGTCTAAAGAAGGTTATCTCAGAACAGTGCCCTTCCACACTTTCCATCAGAATGTGCAAAATGGATCAGAAAATCCAATTTATATGACATAGCATGATACTGTATCTGTAGTTTAAAGGAAGATTTGGTTTCGGGTGCATTGCAGGGAAATAGCATCATCACTTCCATTTATCCTACTTCATGTGTTTGTTATAAATGTTACTTTTTATGTTTGTTATAAATGAACTTTTTATTTTAATTTTTTTTTTTGTTGATCCACATGTTTTAGATTTATACCCAAGTTGTTTGATTTAACATTATCAAAACAATACAAATTCTTGACACCAGGATCTGCCAGCTAACAGAACAGCAAATTATTCTAGGACGGGCAAGTAAATTTCCTGTGAAACATTAGTTCTGGGTTTGGAGACGGCTGCCTTCACACCAACAAAAACATTTTACTTACATTGATTCACCCAGCAAGGCATTTTAATTATTAAAATAGGTAGGAAAATGGTTCCTGTTTATTGTCCCATGGAATCAAAAGCTTCTAAAGCCCATTTTGAAGAGAATTTTCTTCATGTTGTTTTAGATTCCAACTAAATCAAGTGACATGTAAAATAGATTAAAAAAATAGATAAATAGATTTTTAAAAATAATCAAATTGAAATGTAAAATATAGAGAGGAGAGGATTAAAGAAATAAAATGCTAAAGCTAGCAGTTAATTTCAAATGATATTAAAAAATAAAAAGTTCTGGTTTTGTTCAGCCTAACTTATGGCATTTACTGTTATAAATAAAATGTAATGAACAACACAACCCACCCTCTCATGCCTGGAACCCACATTGCTGAGGCAGCTTAAGGAAACACCAAATGCAGCTCTGAATTCTCTGACCAAAACATCATTCTAGTGCACTAAGCACTTAAAGCCCTCTATGTTTGGAGGACCCTGGTTGTGAGGCAGTTTTAATCGAAACCATGCCTGGCTTCCTAAGTAAGTGGATCTCTCTATGCCAGTACAGTGATCTGTTTCATTAAAAAAACTAATGCTACCCTTTTTTGAAAGTACAGCATTGTTTTATAGAAACTTCTAAAGACATCATACCATTTACATTATTCAGTATTTGTATACTTCAAGGAATGTGACAAAAACATTATTTACTTATTGAACGCAATCGGGAAAAGCTATTTTTTTTCTTCTAGTATGGCTCATGCAATAATTCAATTTACATATTTGCATCAAATTAATTTTCTTTCTTTTGCTAACTTCCATTGACCTCTTGTATTATGGTGTAAATTCTTTAGGTTTATTTGTTCCCAGTTTCTAATATTTCATTTCCCTTATACTGCTAGAGTGTATACATAAGGCCAATATTTGGTACCTTTCAGTAGCTCCTTTGTTTATTGTAACAGCAGACCTCTTATATCAAAACCAGTTCCAGTGATTATATGCAATTACAGAATATGCAGGTCATCCAGGCTGGATTAGGCTGAGTTATAAATATATGTATGAAAACTCATTTCTCTTTACCTCTGCTGGCTGCTTTAACAGAAACTATATGAACTCCTCACTAGCCAAACTATAGACTTGGACCTAACCAGACACCAAGATATGCTTTGTGCCCTTATTTTAGTACCTTTGGAACTGGCCAAAGCAACAATAAGATAAAAGCTAATGTCCTTTAAGCTTGAGAAAGTATGAAGGAAATGCTGATGTGTACAGTAGGTTAAAATTAACCCAGCTGCGTACAATGCTCCTCCATCAGCACAAAGTTCTTGATTTAGACTTTAAGGGAGATAATTACTTGCCTTGTATTCAGAAACCTTTACTAATTTGGCAGACCAAAAGTTCAGGGGCAATATGTCACTAGCTTTGAGATGTCTATGAAGCTTTTGACAGCATGAATAGGGTAATTCCTGTATCAGTGGGAGGTTCCAAGTTTTCATGCTTGTGGCACACAGTTTATCAAGGCGCTTTTAAAAAAGTTTCACAACACTGCTCCTCCACCTTTAATTCCTCCAAAACAGGACTGTTTGTGGGAGGATAATATAGGGATCTTACCTGGGGTTAAGTTAGATACGGATTTAAAAGACACAGAGCAATTAGTTGCTGTTCATCACTTTTTTTGCTGCAGCTCTCAAGCTGTCTCCAGACTGCCAGGTTTGGGGGAAAGGGAGAGCTTGGGGATTACAAAGCCTTCTGATTGTCATTGCTGTAGATCACAAGACTTATTGTGTCAGGGCTGTCCTGGGCAGTCTCAGTCTTCTGGGTGGCTGGCCCCAGCTGAGTATCCTTCATGGCCAGTCTGGTGCCAATGAAGC
Organism: Actenoides lindsayi; assembly: GCA_025331215.1. NCBI lineage: Eukaryota > Metazoa > Chordata > Aves > Coraciiformes > Alcedinidae > Actenoides > Actenoides lindsayi. Next base: position 148,268 of record WTSP01006045.1, read on the forward strand.
CTCTTCCAAGGCATCCAGTTTTCACTCTAAAGGGAGAAGTTTGACCTCTCCTGGAGCACCAGCCAGTCCTTTGCCAGCCACAAGATCACTGATAGGCTTTCTATCCCATGGAAGCTCTCAAGGAGCCAGCAGCAACAGTAGGGAAGAGGGAATGGCACTCACCTCAGACAGCCTGGGCTTTTCCACTTGTTCAAGGGCTCATATCCTGCATGGGGAACCCCATCAGGCTGATAGACCATGATAGGTTATCCAAAAGCTTGCTTTCAAGGACCAGTAAATTTAAAGGACCTGCACTTCTCTGCAGGTAAATGACTTGGTAAGTGAGAGAAAGACACTAGAAACACACCAGAATGAAAGGCCTGGTACACACAAATCTCCAACTAGCTCCTATCACCAGGGAAGAGATCACAGTGCCACTTCACATCATCGTGGTCAGGAAGGAGAAGTGAAGGAAAGCAGGGAAGATTGGATCAAGGTCAACTCTTACCCTGTTTCAGTCAATAGGAGTTTGGTTGCAGAGTCCAAGGAGAATTTCTTCCCTAGGGAGGCTGGTTATGTCATGCTCACTGCTCTGCTGATAACTCAGGGACTTATACTGATTAGCAGAATATTTCATTTCACCCTGACTGAGAGAGCAGATGAAGGATGCTGAATAATCATTCAGACACATACCAACTCATAGACATTTGGTTTAATCTACGGTGGTGAACAACCCATGCACTCAATTTTGACTCCCTTGACATTTTTTTCTGAATTGTTTTTCTCTATAAACCTCCCATGCTCTTGTTTTTTATAGTAACATTGTCCAAATTTGGACAGAAAACTATGTTGCTGCCTATTTGTTAGAACCTATAGTTATTTGTTTACACCACCCGACCGGCTTTGAGGATTTTTTGTAAGTTTTGTACAAAAATATGACCAACTTGACTTCTAGGAATGTAAATCATAAATGTTAGTCATTAAAAACAACAACAAAAAATGTTTTGCTAGTTTTCAATAACCGTACATATTTTAATGCATTGACTCATATACAAATGTGATTAAAAGATATATTATCTTTCTTTTGCTGGGAATATCACTCAGAAATGAGAAGGATAACATTTTCCACTTGTGAATAACTGTTCAAAAGAATAATTCATGTCAAATGTTGGCTTTTCCAAGGCTGCCTGCAAGAAGCTGAACTCTAACATAGGGGTAGCAACCATGTGTGTTTGTAAGTTTCCCGTGCCCTAGTAAAACCACTACCATGGGACAATTGCTGAAATACATCTGAGCTAACATACGTGTGACAGCTGCTTCCAAAGGTTATAAAGACATGTACTAGTTTAAGGAACGTTTTATTAGACATAGAGCTGTTGTTTGAAAAGTCAAAGAATCCACAACATACAAAAGTATGTGGACAGTTGCAACAGATGGAAGCTGCCAGCCAAACAACAGACTGTTCTCCTACAACATTAACATTTATATAAATGTGTAGACATTAAAAATTTCTATCAAAGATTTTAGAACATTTTGCTGGAATTGGGCCATAGATAAAGAATTCATATATTATATGTCAGTATAATCAGAACAATGGTATAAAGACGTATTTTCCAATTAAAGGATACATAATGTAAAAAAAAAACAAAACCCCAAACAATGACAGAACAGATTGCACAATAGGTTTTTGAAGGAATTCCGTTGAAGCTCCTTTGACATTTAATGTTTATTATCATGCTGATTTTTTAAAAACAGTAGTTAGGTCCAAATTTAACACCCTTGTGACTTTATTAGATACAGGTACACTTCCTTCATGTTTTAATGAAATAATAGGAGGACTTCCAAAGTAATCCACGAGAGATACTGAAAAGCTCCAGAACATTTGGAAAAAACATTCCAAGTATCTTCCATTTACAGTCACTTCTTTAATTTTCCTTTTCTATTATCAGAAGAGACATAAGACTAAGGGACACACCCAAGTGATAAATACATACCAAATTTATAACATCAGAAAGTGTAATATTCACTGGCTCCATGAAGGAAATATCACTCAGGCAGATGTTTGAGTTGTTTGGTAGAGTAGGGTTTTTGTTGGTTTTTCTTCCTCTTCAACTTTTCCCTTTAATAAGGGTTCTTTTTTTTTCATCCGCGTCTTAATGAATCCCCTCCTAGATTGTCACATGAGAACAGCTTGGCCGTGTTCAAGATGCCAGGTCATCTGGAGTGTTACACCTGGACGGTGAATAAAACTCACCTCCTGACTTCAAGCGAACAGAAAAACACACCTTCATCTGAGTTGCACTCAGACTTTTTTGTCTATAAACCAGTGTGACTCCATAGTGGATGCTATTGTTACGCTTCTCTCCCAGTGTTTTCCAGGTAGGAAAAGACTATGAATAGGTTCTTCAGGGAAGTTTCTGCTCAACTGGACAATGGGAATAGGTACAGTTGCAGTATAAAACATTACTGCATCACCCACATTCTGCATTTCACGGTCAAGACCAAACCAAATACATCTTGGGGTCTTGAGGGAGACTTTCAGCTGGATAAACTGAGGGCTTTCTCTAGCACAATTTCCCTAGTATCTGCAGGTTTAGTAAAGCTCTTTGTTAGGGTCTTTTTCCCCGTTTACTTATCCTAAGATAGCAAAGCACATCTGCAAAGACAAGTTGCTGCTTGTCAGAACACTGACGCCAGCAAGGGATGGAGCAGCTGCTGCAGTTGTGCAAGGCTCTGGGCCATGCCATCAACAGGAGGATCCAAGGTCACTCACCGTTCAGCAGGAGTTAGCCTGGGAACCAGGCCAGCTCCACCAGCCAGGGTCTGCAGCCCTCAGCAGGCTCTCGTTTCTGTGCGACGTGTCCGTTCAGTCATCATCTTCTCCCCGCTTCCCTCTTTTTAATTTAATACAGAGGATGACAGTTTGGCTCAAAGTCTGTAGTTTTTACTATTGATTTCAATGTGGCAAGAGTTTCATCCAAACCCTTCATGCCTCACTGAGAACAATAACACAAAGAACATTATTTTGGAACAGAGAAAGGCATCGTGTTTGCCAGAAGATTTGTTTATTGTATTTGGGGGCTTCATGATGTAGTAGCCCACCCACTTCTTTATTAAAAGTTAGTTTGGCTTTTGAAAGTTTTATAAGCTACCATATAATAATAATTAAAAGATTGTATGCAATTTCCAAGGCTGGTTTTCATTCCTTGGGGAGTATTAATTTTGATTTAATTTGTTTTTCATCTTCATTGTGCAACAAAACAGAGTTTGTTTTTAAAAGGAGGATCAAACTGATACTGAAATATGCGTACATGTGTCGGCAGGCATTTCTTGAGGAGGCTGCAGCCCATGAGCTTGGACTTCAAACAACAAATGTGCAGAGCTCACATGAACTTGAAGTTGCCCTTTTATTTGTGACATCCATAAACATTTATGATGCTTTGTTTTTAATCCCAGTAAGTCTATGTTGTTACTTTGGGTCTTCTAATAGTGTCTATTTATGTTGTGAAACCATGACGACTGTGTTGTCTTCCCATAAAGCCAATGGTCAAGGGTCTGCTACAGCAAATACTAACACATGTGAATAACTTCACTTGTGAATAACTTCACTCATGTCAATAATCAGACTGATTTTAATAGAGAGGTGTTTTTAGGGTCAGGCTCCCAATATTTTGGCATCTTTCCTGAAATGTTTTGTTCATAGGAGTCATTGACTTTCATATGGTGATAAAATGCTCTAAACACACAAAACTCCCCTCCAAAAGATAGGAATTTGTTTGGGTTAACAAGATTTAACAATTGCAATTTTACTTTTTGACTTTCTTTTCCTGGATACAAGTAGTGTTGGAAGAGCACTTAGAGGAGATCAAATAGAATTAGTGGTAATGATTTCTATAAGTAAGTGTATATAATATCCTTCCCCCCTCCCTTGCAAGCCTGTGTATAACCATGTTTGGAGACCTCAGTGTATTTTTTTTCTTTGGCCTTCATCTTATGAGAAAGAATGATGGAATTAATTTCTATTACAACAGTGATGTATTGCATTTTATAACTTTTATTGTGTACAGATCATAGCTGTGATGAAATAGACAAATATATATGACAACACTCATTTTAATTATAAAAACTATAAAAATTCATGCTTCCTACAATAAATATTATTCTATTTTTAAGGCTATGCATTGATGTATTGTCTCCGTAGTGCATGTGCTGCAAAAGTAAATAAAAGAGAGCCACAAAATTCCAAATATACAAGGCATGCATAAACTTCAAGGTATTCAGAATAAGCAGCTTATATTACAGTCATCCTTGGAAAGATTTTTTTCTGTTGTTTGCACAGTTTCAGCTGTGTTAGAATGCAATTCTTGCAGAAATTTGTCTCAGAAAAGCATGTCAGGAACAAATTGGATTTCTGTTGAGCCTGAGATTTTTTAATGTATTCAAGGGCCTTCCATGTTGCATTCTCAGCCTTATTTTCAAAATAAGTAATCTATGCCTGTTACTTAACTCCTACTGTTAAATAAGGGAGAAGCTTTATTCATGTTTATTCTTCCCATAACAGTGGAATAGTTTTGGAAGAGCTGGAGTGCAGATGAAAATCTATGAACATCAGTATCTTTAAAATTTCTAAACATCTGTTAGTTATTTTACTCACATTACCTTGCTAAAATACCCTGTTTGAAATGCTTCCTTAAGTATTAATGCCACAAAACTTGCAAAGGACTTGCAGCATAGGTGTCATAACCTTCCTGATAGTAAAAGGAACACATTTTCCATTAACATGGAGTCATGTGCATGATCTGTCCAGTGATACGCAATGTCATTTAAGACATTCCATCATTCCCTGCTTGAGTACTCTTCTCTAATCTGATGAGGTACCAAGGGAAGAAACAATGATAGCCAAAGCATTAAAATGTAATCAAGATATGCAAATTCATATCGAAATGTGATTTGCTTGGAAAGAGAAATTAATCTAGGCATGGTCAAATAAACAGTGTGTAATATGGATAATTAATCACCAAATTAGCAGCTGTAGTCCCATGAGAAGATTATGCAAATGAAAAAGGCCCCAATCTACTGTCACAATTAGACTACTTAATACCAAACTCTAAACAAAACACAGCCCCTGGGAGCACCATAAAACAAGCAAGTCAAACTTAGTGGGTCATCCTTGAAATTTCACAGACAGATTTTACAAGTACTTTATTTTTTCCTGATTTACAGAAACTGATTTATTTTCCCACTGACATACCAGATTCATTGAACAACCTGCAACCTTGAAATGCCACTAATGTTGCTTTACACAAGGCTAAACCTCCATTTGTAGAGTCTAAATCAGTAGTTAAAAGAGATAGCGGCTAGAGGGTAAATCCTCAGACCTGGGGCCCAGTCCATGTAACAGAGGTGTGTTAGATACTGCAGAGTTATTTTAGGTGCTTTTGAGCATGTAGAAGTTATCTCTAGCAACTTCAGTTGCTGTTTTAACACTTGCATTTCCATAACAAATCCATTGAGTCTCTTTTTTTCTGCACTTGGTCATTTTCCCATATTTCTAATCTTTCCTGAAAATATTTGTTCTAATATTTCTGAAAATCTACTCAAGGCTTTTGCTTTTCACTGGTGAATCCAAGCCAATCGAGCCAAGGATGCCTCATGTGGGCTAGGCTGCACTATGCTATTATGTGGCACATGGCACCGCACATTCTTCCCTGAGGCTGTCTGTTGCACTAAAACCATGGCCCAACCTGGGATACGTGAAACATTGTCCAACTAGAAAACCTGTCTCATAGGCAAACAGAGCTATTCAGCATGTGAAGCACAGCTTCCTTGAGACATCTCAGTAGCTCAGATATATTCAGCTTAACACTGTCTCAAAACAGGCTGAAATATGCTGACTTTTCTGAATACAAATTTTAGACTTTTTTTTATTGAAAAGTTATAATATACTGAGTCTTGTCTCCATTTATGGTGAAAGCAATTGTTCAAGTATCAAAATTCACAATGGGCCTAAATTTCCATCTCCTGATGAACTCCACTTCTCCACTTCCATGGGAACAGCCTGTTTTAGGAATAACCTTTCTACAATGCAGGCAAGAAATTCCTCAATGCATCATCAGTCAAGAAAAACAGAGCTTCTCACTTTGAGTCCTGGGTACCTGTCAACGCAAGCACTTATACATGTAAGAAACCTTTGAAAACACAGAATTGTTTTCAAGGTAGACCTGTCCTAAACTTTAACCAGCAGTGAGTAGAAGCTGAGTTTGTAAGAAAGAGGAGTTTGTTGTTATTCTGGAATGTTTGTGTTGAACTTCTGGTGCTCTGGACCGTGATTGGTTTTTTTTTAGTTGCTCTGTGTGTCTTCAGAATGAACTGCAGTCCTTTTGTTTCTTTTAAAGTTTTGATTCCTTCTTGTGAAGCTATTTGTGCATCATTTTGGTAAGATTTTCAACAACTTCTATAAACAGCTACATAATGCTTGTGTGTTAAGGCTCTTAAAGGTGCACAGTAACATTTGATTTCAGTGTAGAACAGCGTACCCCTCTCCCAAGCAATTAGCTGACACACTGCATGCAATAGTTTCATGCTGTGTTATCAATGCCATGAGATACGTGCCTCTTGCAAACTACAGCATAAGCATTCTCACTAATGTAGATTTTGTCTTTGGACCTGAGCAAACACAAATCAGGAATGACCTCAAAGGGGAAGCCCCAGCAGCACTATAAGGTCAGGACTGCAGAAACTACCACCATGCAAATTTTTGTCTTTATTGGTGTTTATCCCGAACCGAGAGAGCATTTCTCATCAGTCCAAGTCACATGAATCCCTAATTTTATGATGTCGTTTAGCCCACAGCAAAGCTTCCAACATTGCCCTGTATGTTTTGCAAGTGCAGCTCCAAAATGCACTCAAGGTGTCCACATGCTGTGTCAAGCTAAATATTCTGGAAAATTATGGGCATGCAAGTTGTCTCCTGTATGCTGTGGAGAAATTGCAGAAAATCAGAATGCAGGGAAAAGGAAGTGTGGAACTTCAGGTAAAAAATTTCATCAGCTTTCCTCAGCTTAAAGCCAGGATGTGTTTTCGGATGTCAACTAAGATATAAACCAAACAGACAGAAAAGTAAGCAGTCAGCTTCATCCCTGGAAGTTCACTGGGCTTGGGCCTCACTCTCCCTGGGGCATTAAAGTACAAATGACTGATGGCTATGGGCTTGAGAACTATTAACAAAGGTATTTCTTTAAAGGTCGCAAACAGCTGTGAATCAGACTGGAAGAGTACAGCAAAGTTTGGGAGCCCCATTTGTGACCAGCTCCACTGAAGTTGCAAGAGCTATTTGGTCAGCAAGGTTATCACCCTTTGTGGGTAAGGTACAATCCAAATGTATTTCCCCCGAAATGGAATATTCAGTCATTGCTGAAACTGCAGATTTATGAGGCAATGGAAACCAGCCGCAATTAAATTGTAACCCAGAGTGTTTCCTGGCCTGTACCAGTCCCATTGAGTTTCCTTTTATCTGGATAATTCTTCCTATCCAACAGCTTAACTGCTGGGCTCACAATTGCATGCTGCCCATGGCTGACTTTCAAAACTAGTAATTTCAGAGAGGGAGTGCCAGGGAGTCCTGACAGAAACACTCCTTCAAGCATCCCTATAATATGACAGTTCCCAGTGCAGTTAATCAAGCCCTGCCCTTTTCTCTTTTAACATGCCCAGTGTTGCTGCAACTGCCACATGTTAGCAATTGCACTCTTAGCTACAGAGGTTATATGATGGGCCAAGTTCTGCTCTCTGTTACAACTGGTTTAATTTGGGAAGAATCCTTCTTGTAAGTGAGCCTACCCCGCCACTGAGGAAGAGAACCATTAATATGCTGGTTATACAAACACCAGCAACTGATCAAACTGAGTTACTACCTTTTATATAGCTGTTTATTATAGTTCAGCAAAAAGTAATTCCAAATGAAGTAAGAAACCTGCAACAAGGACACAAGGGAACAGGCAGAGTAGATTAGCTGTTAAGACTATGATATTGACAGCATTTTCTTAAATTATTATTAGGAAGATAATGTCATCCAGCACATCTGAGCAGTGTTTTGAGGGAAAATTACTCTCTCCAGGGAAACATTTTAATTAACATAAAATTGTTAAATTAGTCTGAAATTCTTGGATTGAAAGTGTTTGTTGCAGTATTATTTTTCTACTAATAGTGTATATAAGTTAAAAAAATAATCAAGCAGTAATTACTTATGTGAATAATACACTACCTTGCCAAAAGTGCACAAGTAGGAGCTGGTTGTTTAATTTCTATTTTGTATATCAGAAATACCAGCAGGAATGGGAAGACACTGAGAGGATCACCTTTCCAAGCAGCCTGATTACTGAATCTGATTACTAATGCACATTGAGCATTTTCATCCTTCTAGTGCTCCCATTTTACAATAATAAAGCATCAATGCTGCTAAGAAAAGATTGGACCTGATGTCATATCTGGGAACTAATTTAATGGGAAATTGGATAGTGACAAAGTGATGATGATTTATTTTTAATGGCAGATGCCTCATTAGTTATGATTTATTTAGATGACCTTCCCAGTACTATGATATTTTCTTCTACAGTATTTTCCTCCTTTCTGCACTTCACCCTCTCCAAAATCCTGTACACTCCAAAAAGAGCAGAAGTAAATACTGATGATCATGTATCTGATCCTGCAGACCTTTACTTATGTTGATGAGATCCGTTAGTTCCCATGATCCTGCTCATGTGTGGAATGAGCATAAGACAGGCCCTAAGTATCCCTCATAGGATGCTTATTATCAAGTATCCTGAGGCAATAAAAGAAATTTTATTCTTTTTGATTCATTTTTTTTTTTCTTGACTTACTTGGATTTTCAGATTGGTGGTGAAAGTGACATTTTGTTTTGCCTGAAATGCATTGAATCATCTCACTGGCTCTCAAAGGAATTAAGAATGCATGCTTGAACCTTTATTTAAAGTGCATAGATATTTTTGGGTTTCTTCTTCCAAAGAAATCAAGTTAATGACTGGTTGTTTAAACTGAGAGTCTGAGAAAGCAGCCCAGAGAGTAATACCCAGTCACCACTGAGAAGAAAAACAAGAACAACAACAGAAGTCCAGCATCTTTGTTTCCGGAGCAGAACTAGCAGGCTCACAGGTAACCAGGGGCAGAAAGTGTTGTCTTCTCTTCACTGATGTCCCAACTCACTCCAAAGAATTATGAATATGAATATGAATCCCAGATACTGCAATTAAGAGAAGTGACAGTTTTCAATGTCAGACTACGTAAGTGAACATCTCTCCACAGATTAAGGTCTGGAAGCTCACGTCTTCCCTGGTTTAGACCAGTGAGCACAACTGGTCACTCATCACTGCAGCCAATGCAATATTAAACATTTTGCTTCCTGGTGTGCTGCTGGCTATGGACACTGAGGATTAACCTCCTAATCCAGAGTGTTAGCTGGGTTTAGAGACAATCTGACTACTGTATGAGAAAGTATAGGCACAGCCTGGAGCTAGATGATGAGAAGAATGGTGTGCCCTAATCTTGTCTCCTCTAGCACACTTTGCTCCTTGCTAAATGCTTCAGCAAAGTGATTCTACCTACTTAAGATGGTCTCCCAGATCTACCTCTGAAAGTAGGATCATAAATTCTTCCTTTACAAAAAAGGAAATAAAGATGGTGTTTTCTCAAATCAATTCTTGCAGGTTAAATTTATGCAGTGGGGGCAGGAAGCCACGATCCCTTTTGTGCCTTTCTGCCCTTACACACCATGTTGCAGAGCTATGTTCTTTTACACTCACAGTTTCAACAGATATGATCTCCCTTCCCCATATCCTAATACTTTCAGGAGATACTATAAGGATAACAGACAACCAAACTCATATTTTTGTCTACCTTGGTAAACATTTGAGCCATTATAGGAAGGAAGAGCACACTCTACGTATATTATGAAAATGATAAGTGCATTTTATATGGTGCCTAATGGCCTCAGAATGAGGTCTCAGAGCGATCTGAGTCAAACCTGCATGTCTTTCATTGAAATGTTTTCTTTTGGAAGTTTGGTATTCAGTCTTTGGTTTTGCAGACAGCTCATCAGATCTTGCAAAAAAAAAAAAAATTACCCTTTCCAAGAGTCTGTAAAAAAAATAATTTAAATAAATAAAAAATAATAAAAATAAAAGAAGTAGAAAAATTACTTGAAGATTTTCATGTCCTCAAAACCCAAGGTGGCTGAGAACACACTTTCCTCTTTTAAGAATATTTGTGCCTGTATTTATTTGGCAAAACCTGAGTTTCAGATTCCTTTTTTACTGAGGAACCATTGATGATAGCATCTCTTTTCTTCCCTGAGGTACTGGTTCAACAGGTTTCACCATTTATCAACAGTCTTTTTCTTCTCAGTGATTGCCTTGAGTGGCCTTCTTCACAGCTCAGGACCCACCTTTGCCACTGAAGAAATACAAGAAGCAAAATGGGATTGCATTTCCCAGGCAGGAGCAGCATTTGCTTAGAGCAGAGCTGCATGGACCTTCTTCAGGAATAGCAGCCTTGCCTCTGCCCTGTCCCCCACAGACACCATGTCCCAAGGTCCCTTGCTACAAGGCAAGTGGCATAGCACTAATAGAAGAACCACACAGCAAGAACAATTCCTATCTTTCTTCAATAAACCTAGCCAAGTTATTCAAACTGCTGCAGAAAATTCTCCATATGGATTGCTCTGGCCTTTTTTCTTAGCTACTGTTTTTTAAATCCTGCTGCACAATTGGTAGTTCCAAACAGAACACCAGTCTGCAGTTTTTTTCTGGTGCAATAGAAACAAAGAAATGTATATCTTTTTGCTATATTGAGATCCAACATGTTGACAGCACAATGCGTATGAGAAAAAGATCATTCCAATGTACATTTTTTCCAAGGGTTTTATGTTAAAACCTGAAAGCAAACACAAACTATCTTTTGGTAATTTAATAAGAATCATAGAATGGTTTAGACCAGAAGAGACCTCTAAAGGTCATCTAGTCCGCTCCCCCTGCAGTGAGCAGGGACATCCTCGACTAGAACAGGTTACTCAGAGCCTTGTCGAGCCTCATCTTGAATATCTCCAGGAACGGGGCCTGAACTACCTCCTTGGGCAACCTGTTCGAGCGTTCCGCCACCCTTATGGTAAAGAACTTGTTTCTAACATCCAGTCTAAATCTACTCTTCTCTATTTTAAAAACATTGTCCCTCGTCCTGTCATTACAGGCCTTTGTAAACAGTCTCCCACCTTCATGTAGAAACAGATGTGAAAAAAGTTTGGAAATATTCAACATAATTTTACCATTCTTTATCACTACAGAAAATGAAGCAACACAATATATTTATGAAACAAAGGAGAATTCAATGTTTGACAGCACTAATGCTAGCTGCAAAAAATCCATCAGTACAATATAAAAGCAACCATGCCAGACTTGAAAGCCAAATTGGTTTGCAGGGCTTGCTGAACATTAACTATTATCACTTTTTTCCTACCTAGAGCCACTTTTCTTACAAATGGCAAAACCATTACTGAGCTGCCAAACTATATTTTCCACTTAATTATGATGTTGAAGAATCTAGACGTGGCAAAATTTGGGTTATCAATGGAATATGAGGAAAATAAGAAGTCAAGGCTCTCATGCCATTTTTTCTCTCTGCAAACTATGTAAATCTTGTCTAATTTGAATAATTATAAGCTTCACAGGGCTGACAAGGTTCACACAAGTAAATCACTGTGTTATCTGCTGCATCTGTGATCAGCTGAAGTCTTAAAGGTGTACAGCTAAACATCAAATATTGTCCATTCTCCCCTTCTGTAAATTGTTGAGTTGTGTAGTTTGATGCAAATATAATATTGAGGAAAATAGTTGTAATGAAAAAGAAACAGGGATATCTCCAACCGTAAGTCAAAAATTAAGAAACAAAAGATTCAGAAAGAGATCTACTTGACAATGTCTTCCAACCTGATCTTTATTTTAAAAGGTAGAGCATTTTATTTAACAAGTCTTTATGGTATGATAACTATTAGGAGTCTAGACTCCAGTTAATTCGTCTTCCTCTCTTTCACAATATGGCTGTGTGGATATGTTTATCTTATGAAGTCACCAGGCAATTCTTTCTATCTTTTCAGCTGTATGTATTAGAAAGCTCAAGTTATTATATCAAAATATAACATCTTTCCATGTTCCAAAGATCCTTGAAGAGCACAGAGGACTCAGCAGCCAGAAGACAGCATTCAAGATGAGATTTTGGTGGTGGGGAACAAAACCAGCCTTAGATTTCCTGGAATGTAAACTGATTTGATGGTTATGTTAATCTTTTGCATTACAGTAGTAGCTAAAAGACATGATAGCATTTTAGGTCTTTTTTAAGCTGAATTCAAGAAAAATATAAGTAAGGATAGGAACCTGAGGAATTGCACTATACACAAGAAATGTCTCACTGAGTGGAAGAATGCATCTGCAAAGCCCTCAGCAGAAATGCTGATGTTTGCATGCACATTGTCTCAAAACAAGTTAGCATCCTATTGAATCAGCTCTAAAACTTCCTGGTAACAGTGGGAGGACTCCCACTGACTTCAGTAGCCTGTGGCTTTCATTCCTGTATGTGCATATGCAAGTTTCACTCAAACAAAGTGAACCCATAGAGACCACTACTTACCTCAGAGGCCCCTGATGAATGCGTGTTGTTTAGCAGAGTGGGCCCAGCAGTAATTTTGTTATATTCTGAATCCCTGGAAGGAGACCTCAGTTTCAGCTCCAGCTACACACTACATTGGGCAACGGGTCACAGCGTGGGACTGGCTCCTTGGCTCTCTTTAAAGGAATTAAAATAGTTGTGGGAGGGCTTCCCACACCCAAGGATGCTAGACAGAAAAGGTCAAGTTACAAATACTACCAGATCTGCCAGGGTCCTGTAATGTTTGTCCAATTGTCTTTTGTCAGCTCTTATATGCAGTTTTATTATATTTTTCAGAAAAACCATTTGTGTCCTGGAGACTGAATTGGGGAAGGGAAAAGTCTTGTCTACAAATTCTTCTTCTGGAACTTTTCACATGAAGTTATTTTGGGAAGGAAGATTTGACTCCTAGCAGGCTGTGGGAAGAAATCCACTGATTTCTGGGACTGTTATAGATTCTGGAGGAATCCAGAAGCACCTACAGAAGGGATCTGTTGCCCCATTTTGGGCAGGGAAATAACACAAAGCAAGCAAAGCAGACATATTTCAGACTGACCAGTTTATCCTCCCTATCCCCTAGCAGATGTCAACCAAACATCCTTTCAGTTTTGGAAATATTTGAAGATGGGGTAATTGTTTTCATTTTAGATCTTAACCAAAACCCTTACAGATGCTTTCCAGCTCTCAAAGGAATAATTATCGTAATGAAAGCCTTATAGTCACTTCAACAAATGTAGGTCCAAGTGTAGGGCAGGATTTTATTTCTAGTCCCAGATGTTCATGTTAATTACATTTCTTTGTGTCTAAATCATTTGGGATCTTCACAGGTAGCAATGATTTTCAGGGCAAACATGATACTTCAGATAATCAGTCTGGAAGTGGACTTTCTATATGTTTTACTTAAAATGAGTCCATGAAGAACACTGAAAGTATATTCAGCATCTAATGTGCTACGAATAGTTAATTATTCTTAAACAAAAAGCTCAGATGTACTACGCAGGAAGGACAGAATAAAAGAGAAGGGGTGGAACTCGATTCTTTTTCTACCCAACATCTCCCAGGAAAGAGTTTTTTCCTCCAATCTGCTTGCTTTCAGGCCAGCATTTTTTTAGTAGCTTACTGCACTGCAATACCCACTATTTTTCTCCTTCAAATTGCAAGAGAAAGCTTATTTTTGCTTTTCTGGGAGGCTTAGCAAGGTGTTTCCACCTTTGTCTGTCTGTCTCATCCTGCACTACAAATAGTCCTCTAGCCTTGTCACACTCAGGTGCAGATTCCCCTGCTTTTGGGCAGCTATTTGTGAACTGGGACAACAGGACAAAACAAATGGGAGGTCTTCTCTTGCTTCCCATAGGGCACTGTACACTGTCCACAGCAGTACGTGATGAACTAGTCAATGTAAGGGATACAATCAAGACAGAATTATCTAAATGCTTTTTTACTTTTTTGTTTTGTTTTGTTTTTGTGAGTGTGAATGTGAGTGTGATAGAATGAGGTGTCTGGAAATGAAAAGGACGATGCTTCATTTATTATTTCTATTATTTTTCTTTATCATTTATATTATGATATTTTAATACCAGGAATAAGAAGTATCACTGACTGCTTAATCTGTTGTTACTCCTTTCATTATCATGCATGAATATCTGTTGCTGGAGGTATAGAGTACTGGTTTTGGCAATTATTTTGTCTCATCAATTATAGACACATATTCATGGACAGTGTAGCGACTGTTCTTTGCAATTCAAGGAGCAAATGTGCCTTCCCAATACACGTTTCTATAGTAGTAAGATAAAGCAATAGAGCAATTGCTAATTAGATTCACAGAAAGGACCCCTGGAGGTCATCTAGTCCAGTCCCTGACTCTATTACTCAGGGCACTGTCTTTGCAACTTGAAACTATTGTACCACTATAGGATTTTCCACTTCACTTTCTTTCCCCATCAGATTGAAGAAATATGTATATCAACTCTCTGGAAATGGACTTGGGAGATGTGTTCAGAGTATGATTGGGATGGTCTTGCACTTGCTGGAGGATATAAAGGTACTTCTACATTCCATTCTTCTCACAGTTTGCTCAACAGCTTTCAGAACCTCACTGACCCCTTCACTGTGGTCAAAGTGTGGGAGAAGAGTGGGTATAGATATGGAACAAAAGAAATTGGTTTACAAATTGTTATACTTTTGTCTTCAAACTCCTCTTCTTCCTGATTTGCCATATGGGCAATCTTAAGTGTAAATATAGTCTTTTAAAGCCTTCCTTCAGATAGGTTTACCTGGAATTTATTCCATCTTTCTATGGATGACATCTTCATTGGAGTTTTTTTACCAGTGCTGAATTTCCTGCCAAAGTCCTTTGTGTTTATATCAACTATTCTTATTCAAGATTGGCAAGGATCTCATTCACTGGTTTTTGTGATTTAAGTCAACTGTGTTTTGTCTCTAATTTTCTGTTATGCTGGAGTTAGTAGCAATACATGGGGTGTGTGTCTTATGGCAACCATCATGAACATAGACGTCCAGAGTGATCTTTGCGTTCTGATTTTTCTTTTATGATTTTAAGTTTCTATACAATCAGGTTCAGAGATCTCCAAAATCCAACTCAGATTATGCAAGTGGTAAGGCAGACTGGACATAAAATTGATGTAGTTTAGCACTTTCCAACTTCAAAATGCCTCACAAATTCTAAAATCTCATATTTTGGCACATCAAACATCAGGAATTCTGGGAAAAGTTGTACCACTTGAGTGGTAGCAGATGGTGATGTTAAGTTTGCAGATCATACTGAGCTAGCAGTGAGTCTGGTGCCAGAAACACTGGGAAAGCAACACAGATCCAGCAGAGACAGTTCTGTTACCAGCTCAGCAGATGAGTCATTCTGTGACTGAGAGAGTGACCTATGGGATGATTTCAATTACTCATGTCCCAGTTCTTCTAAAACAAACAAACAAAAACCTTCGAAATTAGCATAATTCATAGGAAACCATCAAAGTACATTGAGTTATTTGCGTGTTAAATTGTTAAATACCAGCATGTACATTTTCTAGATAAAGCTATATGTTTTCATTTTTGGAAGTGGAAGCTAATTGAGATCTGGTGGGCTTTTTTAAAGTGTGAATCTCTAAGGAGACCACAATCTAAATAGCAGAGTCCCAGTCACCATCTCTTCCTCACATATGAGGGCATTTGCCTTTAACCTTTCATTCTTTCAATTTTCCATCCTTATATGTAATCACACACCAAGTATAGAATCATAGAACACTTTGGGCTGGAAGAGATCATTAAAAGTCATCTAGTTCAACCCCCCTTCAGTGACAGGGATATCTTCAACTAGATCAGGTTACACAGAGCCCCATTCAACCTGACTACGAACACTGCCAGAGATGAGCATCTACCACCTCTCTGGGCAACCTGTTCCAAAGTTTCACCACCCTCTTGTAAAAAAAAAAAATCCTTATATCTAGCCTGAACATACCCTCTTTTAGTTTGAAACCATTGCGTCCTGTCCTGTGGCTTCAGGCCCAGCTGAAAAGACCATCCCCATCTTTCTTATAGGTCCCCCTTAAGTACTATTAGTTAAGTGGATAAATCAAGTCCTTGTTTGTTTTCTAAGAGGAAATTATGTGCTGGGGTTCTAGAAATACTGTGGTGAGCTCCTGGTGTGAACTAGAGATTAAAGAATTCTCATAATCTAGTATTAAGAATATGTATCTTTTAGAATATTTTTTACATCCACAGAAGTGTAACCTCTAGAAAACATTTTATAAGTCTGTAAATGTGCAAACACCCACAGACTCTCTGCTTTGAAAGTACTGCAAGTAATCAATCAAGTACTGCAAGTAATCAGTCAAGTACTGCATGTAGTTTCTGTGCCTCTCCTTCCTGAACACGAACAACAGTATCTAATTTCAGTACTATATTAATATTGACACAAGCACTAAAGCAATATAGTTGTGGAAAGCAAACCAACTAACAAATGGAAGCATAGAGTACTCAGAACCAAGATTCAATTTGCGAGAAATTCAAGCTTTTAAAAACCTAAGTACCCAAACAATCAGAAATGTTCTTCTATAGTGATGATGTAAGCTGTAAAAACATTGTCATGCTCCTCTTGTAGCAACCTTTCATCAGTGATGAAAAAAATGAGCAATTATGCTCTTACTTCTCCAGAAAATCTTTAAGTATTGACTACTTAAAGGCATATATTGTTTAAAGGAAAACAATATATTGTATAAACATATAAAACCCAACAAGTGTCTGAATAATGTAATCTGAATCAAGAGTGCTATTTGAAAGAAAATTGGAATCCACTAAACACTCGGAACACCGTGATGCTGGTACGTCAAAACATTTCTTTAGCAGAACCACAGTATTCAGTTAAAGTCAGTAAAATAAAAGGAAAATTATTATCCAAAAGGTCTATAAAAATCAGGCAATATGAACTTCATCATTTTGACAGGTGAGTGGAGGGGAGAGAAGCTTACATGCCGAACCTATTTGAAAGAGTGTTGACATGAAAAATCAGAAAGAGGAAAAATCTTCCATCTACTTCCTTGGAAGAGAAACTATACTGGATGTTTTAAATCACTTTGTATGTTCTGCAATCCTGTAAAATGAAGATATGTTTTGTCTTTTCCTTTTTTTTTTTTTTTCCCCCTGAAGATCTTAAATAAGATGACTGTCTTCTATTCCTCCAGTCCTGTCTTATAAGATACTTATATTCATTCTGCTTACTTTTGTTCCCAAAGCCTTTGAACCTCCTCTATGTGAGCTCTCAAAGATAATGCCTAGGTGTTGAAATGATGTTTTGATGATTTTCTGAAGTGAATTTCATCAGGATCTTTAGTTTGAAAATTCAAGCTGTCCTAAATATTATTACTTTCGTAATTCTGGCCTGTATAAGGATAACTGTTCTTTCTGAGATTTGGAATAAAATGCAACTCCACAAAATATTTGTATTTAAACCTGCGTATGGTTCACAGTTTGACTCTGGCAATCACAGATTTCTCTTCTACAAACTCCCCAATGTTTATTAGTTTTCTTATTGTTGTCATTGTTGTTGATCAAATGGTCTGACACAGGATTCTGCTGAAATAATATTACCCTCTTTTGCTTATTGTCTTGTTTAAATTGATGGTCACAGCCAAACCTTATTATAACAGTTTACAGAAATACTTCATTACACTGACTGAAAAAAAGTAAGATTAAGTACCTTACCTTCCCTGGATCATAAGTTGTTTGTCCTCCTTCCTGTTTCAGTGGTGGGCCTACATTTTCTGGTACCACTTTTACATTTGTGAAACTTTTATTTTCCATTTTATTTCTTTTCCTCATTGTGATTTATTTTGCAACTTGGCTGTCACTTCATTCCTACATATTTTCATTTACAAGAAGAATTGACCATGTTTGTCTTCCCTGCTTCAGAAGGTAGGAGATTGGAAGATTTTAGTGGTTTGTATTTTACAATGAGGTAATAAAGGCAAAGCTGTTTTCTGTGGTTTAATCTAAATACACACTAACTCTGCAGTAATCAGAGGTAGGTAGAGAGGATTAGTTGTGTAACCATGCCCATAACTGTCTTTATTTATTCTACCTTAAGAGTTTATTGTTCCCAATAGTATTTTACAATAACATAGGGAAAATCTCTGAGCTTTCTTATAGTAAAAATACATGTTTTGGTGATTGCCAGAAATCTTGTGCTCCTCAGAGGGACCTTGCTGGTCTTCAGTAGATACAAATACTTTGTTACTCTGCCTTTGTGTCCATGTTAGGTGATTTAAAATTGATGCTGTCAGATGGCTTTGAAAATATAAAAAAGCTAATCAAAATAGAATGATTGCTCTATCAAAATAGAGAATCTTGTTACATGTTACTGCCAAGTTTAAAATTCACAGCTTGGATTGAATTTGATATTCAATCTCAAGTAGAAATGAATTTCCTGGTAAAATAGTAATCTTCAGTGAACAGTGTGCTGCCAACAGAAAAAGAACCCAGTAATAACTGGGATAACAGCCATATATATAGGTCAGGAACTGGAAATGCTAAGATTGTATATTACATTGGGTCTGTTTGAATAATCCTTGTGTTCTCAGACATGAAATTAATCTAATTCCTTTTTCCAATATAATGAATTTGACTTAAAATAAAAGAATACCTATGTGGGAGAAGGCTTCTGAAGATAGAACCAATAATATTTCAATGCATTTTTTATCAGAAATGTTATTTGTGATTTTTGGGAGTGTTAATTGTTAAAAATATTCATTAATTAAAGAAGCCTTTTTTTTCTGCAAACCATCTGCTGTTCTTTTTCAGCCTGCCAATGAAGTCATGACACAGACACAGCGATATCACAGGTATTTCTTCGCCAAGAGATGATACCGTCAAAGTTGTATATTATGGCACCACTGAGAAGTTCAGTCAGTAAGAAAGATGTTTATTCCTATAATTTGGGTGTTTTCCTACATTTTCCTACTTATTTCTTTAAAATCAATCAGAACATTAAACTCTTCCATAGGGACCCATAAATATTTTACATTGTATATACATTTAAATACAAGTTGTGTTAAAAATTAGACCACTTAGATGAAACTTTGAAAGGAAAAGCATTATGAGCTGGAACCTAGTCTGCAAAGAATTGGTATATCTGCACCACATTCACCTGTAATCATGTGGGTTTACACTATCTGTTAAATTGATATGCTATTAATGCGAAGTGTCAAGCATTAGTGTCACAGGGATATTTTATAGACAAGGTGATGCCAAAATCTTATTTTATGCATGTAAATTTGCCTTTAACTCTGTTTCAGCAGTGAAACGATAATAGAATTTGGCTCACAGGTTCCATTTTGTTACAAATGCAAGACATGTTGTACCTCACAAAGCAAACAACTATGAAAGCTGCTGACCTGAAGTCCAGGTACAGCAGTCTGCATGGAGGAACTGCCATTCAAGGGTAACTTATAAAAGCCAAAATGTATTTGGTGAACAGTAGCAGCAGAAGACAACTTGCAAGCCATGAAGAGAGATGTTTCTTGATCGTGTCTCATTGCTCCTTTCTGCAGGTTTCATTTCTCCTTCCCGCATACTTTGGTTTAGATCCCTGAGATTTTTCAAGATAATATTTTGTTTATTTTGAAAAGTCTACTGTAAAGTCTGTTACACACTCTTTTCATCTGACAGCATGAAGATGAATTTCAGTGATGTATCTGAGACTAGTTTTCTTCAACTTCATGATTACAGCTTATATCATATGAACATGTGGAGTTGCCTCTTCTTGTTCTAAGGTCATTTCTGTTGATGGTAAGAAACAGGCAGCAAAGTCAAGATCAGATGCAAAAAGAGAGTTAAAGAGTTGAAATATTTATTATTCAAATATTTATTATTCAATTATGAAGCAGGCACATTTATATCTCAGTGCTTCTCTTTGCCTTGTTCTGCTTTTTAATTGTGGAGGCTTTTTCCACATACATAAGTGCTTTTCTGATTGACTTAACGAAATGCCTTCTTTCCTGAGGAGGCTAACTGGTTTTACTGCTGAGTAATTCAAATAAAAAGTTAATTAAGCTTTTGACCTGATGTCCCAGTTGCTTCTTGGCACAAGAGGAGTCTAGGCTACTTAGTTGCCTAGGAAACCAGCAAGAAAGTCCCTTTTGTTGTTCCAAAGAATTTAAATTTCCTTGATTTTACACTGCAAAATATCATACTATGGTAGCTGTATTATTTTCTGATCTTATGCCATTCACACAAGCAGGAAAAGAAAACTCTCTTTGTCTCTTTCTCTTAGGCGGTTATAGTTAGTGCTCAGGGACAAGATAGGCCTTTACACTCCTAAGCCTTATTTAGCAGCTGAAGAAATGCTGTGTGATTTTCTTGGTTGTATGGATAAAGCAACTTGCTATGCTTTCCTTCACAATATACCTTTACCCATTGAAAGGGATATCTGGTATTTTGTTGAGTGAGACAATGACATATTTGAGTCTGTAGACATTAGTAAGACTCCATATTCAAATCACTTAGTTCACTTTTTAAAACCTGTGTGAAGTATATTTTTCTGAGGCTGAATTATTCTGTGCTGCATTTGTGTGAACCTCTAAGAAGGTTACGCAGAAGTATCTCGTGCTTTAGGTGAATGCTAAAGGAACTCAGGAGATTATTAACAAAAGTAGATCCCAGTGTATTTTCTGTGAAGTTGATGAATCAAAACCTCAGCTGTAGCAGACAGTGCTACTGAATTCTGTAGATACCTTCAGTTTACTCTAGCTGCATTTAGCATTCTAGTGTCAAGAAGGAAGTTTCTCTGAGTATCAGATCAATGACATAATTCATACTTTTTATCTGATGAGAGTGAAACTAGAACAACTAAAATAGTTTCCATTATGGATTTCTTTTTAATGCTAGTCAACTGGTTGAAGACATCATGGCTCACCACAAAAATAACATGTGAATTCCAAGTTCTCATGTCATCAAGATAGTAATCTAGCTCATTTTTTTGCCAAATTTGTCTTCAACTGGTCATACCATGTAACTTTAAATAGCTACTATTCTTCAGCTGAATCTTGTTTTACAGCTACATGTCCTTTAATTAGGTTTATATAAACTATATATTCACATAGTCCTAGGTAAAAGCTGTACTAAACAGAGAAGTAAAGCAATTGCCAGTAAAAGGCTGTCATGCTTTAAGACCAGCCCACTACTAAGCACCACATGTCTTCTCACTCATTCATCCCCTCCCTGGTGGAATGGGAAGGAGAATCAGAAGAAAAATTTAAAACCTCATGCATTGAGATAAGGACAGTATAAAGGGATAACACAAAGAGAGAAGTAATAAGAACAATAATACTAATAAAAGAATGTATAAACCAAATGATGCACAATGCAATTACTCACCACTCAGAACCCAATGCTCAGCCCATTCCTGAGCCACAATCCCTCTTCCTCCTGGCCATCTCCCCTAGTAATATAGTGATCATGACATCGTAATTTATCAAATACGCCCTTGGCCAGTCCAGGTCAGCAGTCCTGGATGTGTGCCCTCCCACTTTCTTGTGAAAATTAAACTCTCTCCCAGCTAAAACCAGGACAAATGCATTTTAAAACCATTGCATTTTAATGAGTTTCCAATTACAGCAACAAATCAGAAGAATTGACATCAGTGAATACTGCTCATATGGACTTTGATCTCTTCGAGAAGATCATTGTTTGATTAAAGGATGTAAGAGAAGGCTTTACGTCTGACTCTGATGAAATAATTAGACAAAGTTTTATTGACTCAAATAGGCCAGGATTTCATGTGTTAATGTCAGGGGAAAAAAAAAAAAAAAAAAAAAAAAGAAGAATCAATGCACTTACTTATAGTTATAGGAGTATTTATTTCCTATTGTAATTCTAAACTATTTATCATCAAAGTAGCATTCAATTAAAAGTTTGTATTGTGAAGAAGAACTGTAGCTATTTGTTATGTTTATCCCAGTTTATATAGGCTAACTCTTTGATTTAACAGATTAGAAGATGACATGTAAAAAGTCTTTTTATTTGTACAGTCTTTGATCAGTTATAGTCAGGTATATAACAAAAAGGACCTCTGTCTTTATATGCACACTAGAAAAAGGACCTGCTCAATAATCTTTTCCATGGTTAAGGACTTCAAGCAGTTCTATAATGAAATAGACTGTACACCAGAATGGAAACTTTGCTTCATTTTCTTGAGACTGCAGCAATACTTGAAAGAGAGGTGGTAGGAAAGAAATCTTTATGTTGTTAGTTTTCATGAGAGGTGATTTATCTTGCATATAACTGTACCCATGGTCTTAGGCAATTGGCACATGTTTTTATACATAAGTGAAGAGGACATAATGAATGGGACAAGTGCTGGCATCTGAATTTATGGTTTGTGTTCACAGACATTTTCTTTCCTGTGTGAAAGTGTCTCTCTGTTCCCTCCACTGCTGTAAACTGTGTTAGCTAGTAAAATAACTTAAAAATAAGCAGGATTATTGTAGTTTTCATCTACTGCAATAAATATATCATTCTGGGAACTGTATGTGTGATTTACCACCACCATGAAACCTAAGATCTCAGGAAATCCCCACTCACTTTTCCTTGTGTGGTTTAAAATACTCTCAGCATATTCTGTTTAATGATAATATAATTTGAGGAGAAAATGGACTTCATAATGTATTCTTTAGCCAGTGGTCTACATTACCTGTTTTTTGCTAATTGCACATAAAATATGCAGATGCTTTGATTTTTAGTCTATATTCTATATATATCTATATATTCTATATTTTTAGTAATATTCTTAGTGTTGATATGTACTTCTTCTCCTCCAACCTGAGCAGCCAATTGGTGTTTTATATTCTAAAGACTCATATTCCCATATTTATATTTTGTTTTTTTATATGTAGATAAGTGAGGGTGGGATGTTTTGTCTTGGTGCTGCGCCCTGCATCCCCAAACTGATACTCAAGATTTTTCTGACTCTGCTGCCGTCTAATCTCAAATTGAAGCTGGAAAGTGAAACCAGATTTAAAAGCTTCATCTTCTTTATCCCTCAAACACAAAAATATCTTCAGTGAAGTTATTTAAAAAAAAAAAATCCACAGTTGTTCAGCAGTTCTTAAAACATCGTTTTCTGTTCATGCAAGCAATAAGACAAGTGTAGGACTATCCCTCAAAATTCTCAAACATTTGTAAAAGTGTTTCAGGAACTGATCCTTAATACTTACATAATACATGTGACAAGCATTTATGAAAGCCTTCCCAAGCCTCTATTTCTTAAAAAATGCAAATGTTGAGTAAGCATTGATTTCCTTTTTGTAAAGAAAGTTATCCTTAAGGACGCACGTTGCAAAAGAATGCAGCAGCTATCTATTATCTTTCATGAAAAATATATAGCAATAGATGGTGATACGTTCCCTTACAAAAAGCTTAACTTTTTAGACATTGGTAATTTTATTATTAACTTAAATAAAACAGATATTTGGAGGGTTAAGGTTTTTTTTCCTTTCATTCTGTTTATTTTCCCCTTCCAACAGCATAAAGAGCTTCCAAATTCTGGGGTGCCAGGATAATAGAATGTGAATTTTGGCAAGAAATGAAACAATAGTAAACACAGTTTGGACTCAGTACGAATGATGTTGTTTAATGTCAACAGTGACAAAATCTGCCTTCCAAGTTACTGAGGCTCTGTAGGTCTGTTCTCCCTAAATTAATTTCTGCTCCTCAAAGGACATTAATTTAAATTGCATGTCTTATAACTAGTGACTCCTCTTTCTAACTCAAATCACCATTTCCAGAGCAACCTGATGATGCATACTGTGGATGGATTCACATTTTAGGGCTATTTTGTGTTCATTTCACTTCGCTATGCCTGATCTACTTCTTTTACAACAAAGGAATCTTAGAAGTTTTAATGTTACTAAATCTAAAAAAAAATACAGCTCATTTAATTTTAGCCTCGTTGAGTAGTCCTGGTGCTGAGCATATCATACTGCAGAGCTAGTGACTGAATAGATTTCAGCTTCCATATAAGCTGAAGACAGTGAAGTAAGATACATAGCATATGAAAAGTCAGTTAAATGCAGTAAGGTCAGTATTTACAAATACAGTAACTATTGACTTCTGATTTCCCTATTCCTATGTTTGTATAAAGATTGTGGGAGATGGGAGAAGGAGGAAAAGTCAGACCTCAGAAACAGTAACTGCAAAGAAGAGAAATAGTGCAGAGGTTGTCTGCTCTTAGTGATATGCATAAGTTAAGATTTCATACTCTCTTAGGCAATTCAGTTCCAGAGGTGAGGGATTGCAAAACTCTCAGATCTGCTTTGAGTCCTTCTCTGTTCTCAGGAGACTTGTACAGAAACACAACCCCAGTGTTTCACATTTATTTAGTTAAGCCTTATTGTCAGAGATGAACTTGAGATGAAGTCCTGTCTTGAGTGAAGTCAGTGAAATAATTCCTGGCAACTGCATGGAACAGAGTGACACAGTATATGCAGCATGCCCACTCTGTTACTTTTCTCCTTTTATCTTCAGCACTATCAAAATGTAAATATTTGCCTCTCTTTAATGAGTGTAACTTCCTGGTACAAGTTGTATAATAGTATTTACGCAAAAACAATCTATAACAAAATGTAATACACAGGTTCAAAGATAAAGGTCTCAAAGAGTATCTATTACTAGATGTGGAAATATACTGTTACCTTAACAAGGCTTTACTTGAATGACAGGAAAAAACCTTATGTAGTGGCCCATCTAACCTAC
Organism: Actenoides lindsayi; assembly: GCA_025331215.1. Lineage (NCBI taxonomy): Eukaryota > Metazoa > Chordata > Aves > Coraciiformes > Alcedinidae > Actenoides > Actenoides lindsayi. The sequence goes on from WTSP01006045.1 coordinate 173,216, forward strand.
TGAGATTCCACGTTTAAATTTGCACAAAAGCAGCTTAAATTGGATTTGGATCAGAAATCTCTTGAAGGATAAAGCTTCCATGTATTACTGGATAAAGAAAGGGGGAGAGCACATGCTAACACTGGTTTGAAGGCATACTGGAATATTGGAAATGTGAGATACCGCAATTCTGTAAATACCACCTTCTGTTGGGACTGCAAATAGAAGTTACCTGTTTCAATAGGTGGTATATCTAACTGACCTGTCTCTTAGACAGAGAAGCCTGGTCTCTGCAGTTGCCACACCAACTGAATCCTGCTCAGACGAAAATCCGTTTTCCCCTCAGATAAGTATGCATTTGCTTTGAGTGTAACACTACCACTTAGAGGGGAAACCTATTGCTGGGGTTATTTTGAAGGCAATAGCAGTGTAAATCACCAGAACTGTCCCCATTTTCGTGACATCTGGGTCAGGGGTTTCCTTTGCTGTGCCTACCTGCAAAAAAGTTTGATCTATTTTTGTTGTTTGTTTTTGTTGTTTTTTTCTTGTCATGGCCACACTTCTTTTTAAACATGTTGGCAAAGTTGAGATTACAGTTATTGTCCTCTCCAATAGTTTCATTATGCATGTACTGGTCCTATAGTCTCACGTAACATCTGTTTAACATATATATTCTAGTGACATTAGACTATGATTCCTGTATCAATCAAAACATTAGGAAAGAATTAAAGTTTTCAGTTCCCGGGGGGGATCAGAAAATGACATGTTAGGCCACTCACTGCCTGTCAGTATCTGATATGCTAAGGATTAGGGAAAACTTGAAATTCAGGCTTTTCCAGATAGAGCAGGCCACTTTGTGAAATGGTAGTTTCTTTCTTTTTGTGAAAACTGAATTGAATATATTGCCTTAATCTTAGGCATATGAAGGGCTATTGTACACAGCCCCCACAAATTCAGCAGAATGAGAACTGTGGTATTTCCCATCCAGATAACTGGCCAGCAATTGGAAAAGAGACTTTAAATGGATTGACACTGCTTCCCTCCTGTATCACCTTCTGCCTTATTTTACCTTGTCTTCCTGCTTTGGTTAGCTAACATGCAGGAATACAATCTGTATTTTTCCCTTTTTCTTTAAATCTAAAAAAGGAAATAGCCACATCCCTATTTACCCCGTTAGCCGTACTAATATCAACATCAATCAGCTGAAACATTATTTGTAACAAATAGGCCCAGTAAGATATTCAAAATATGTCAAATGACCCATCCTTGACAAAAATAGCCCAGTCTTTCTTGGGAAGAGCATATCCTGCATTTCCACCATTCCTGCTCTACTGGCTGAGCACACAGGTTAATTTGCTCTGCCATGTCTTCTTGCAAACACATGCCTTTCCACTGTTCGCCATGGTGAAGTATAACATCCCTGCCTCAGGTCTCATTCACTAGTGCTACTAGTCTGGAGCTGGCATCATGTTGTCACCATTTACGTTGCGACTCCTGGTCAATGAAGTTTCTACTATACAGGCCTTGATGAATGGCAGTAACTCTATGTTGTTTTGCTTGTCTGCAGCACCACAGTGTTTTATGCAAAATGTTTTATCTCAAAAGGAAGCTCAGCCTTTTTTCCTTTCCTTTCACCCATGACATGAAGTTTACCCCTGCATTGAAATTAAGTCTTCATTGGCATAAAGATGATTCTATTTCCCCTGGGAACTAAGGTCTTAGGAAAGACAATTATGAAAAAGAGTTGCTCATTTTACTCCCAAAGAATATCCTGCAGTATCTAGGAAGTCTGGCAGAAGTCTGTCCTATTGTAAACATGGATTTTCAAACATCTAAAATTTTTGAAAGATTGTTGCTGTCTTAACTTCGTGCTGCTGAAATCAGCGGTAAAGGTCATACTAAACACAGTGAGGACAGAGCTAAGCAAATCCTGACCACTTCTGGAAAGCCCATTCGCAACTGTTATCACCCTGGAACAATAATGGGTAGAAACCAACCACAAAACAATGGGTTGAGAAGGAGAACGCTTTTGGGACTGGAGGCCAGAACTGAGGGGAATTTTCCCTCCTGCCATACACACACACACAAAAAACAAAAAAAAACCCTCAGACAAACAAACAAAAAAAATCTTAACATCTCCAGAAGTAAAATCTTCCTTGCAAAAAAAATACAGAAGTACATATTCAGGCAGAAGGCCCTCTGAGTTCAGCTGAGGTCTGATTCATTACAAACTGATTATGAACTTTAGGATTTTATCTTTTGATCCTGATCAGCCTGCTTAGGTACTTCCAGAGCTGCACTATTGGAAAGTTTGAATTCCAAATAGAAAGGCAAATATGCTCCTCTCTGATGACATTAATATCACATGCCTGTAAGTTTACATGTAGGCATTTACTTTGAGTTTTATAATGAAATCCTGCATGTACCGACACTATCCAAAACCCGCTAATATTTTGTGTTTCCTCACATTATAAACTCTCTAATTTGGATCCCTGTCCTAGGGTGTATGATATGGTATGTGCAACATTTCTGTTTTCTGCTGAGGCTTGTTAAGGCCTTATTTGCCTGGAAATATTTTTGCCCCTGTCCGGTATCTCTGACAAAAGTTATGCTTGTGTATACAGCAAAGAAAGTAAATAGACTGCCTAGTTTTCCCTGTTCCACTGTTTGAATGATGTGCACCTGATACATAGGATTTATGGCAGAAAGTGAAAAAATTCTCTGATAGAGGATTGTCAAAGATAGGTAGTGCAGAACTGTTGCTATAGGAAAGAAAAAGATACCTGAACTGACCACTGTCACCATTCAGTGCCACATGG